>VZTO01027617.1:0-42209 GCA_013400615.1 Syrrhaptes paradoxus
CTTGACTGCTTGCCCTCCACCCTTCGCAGTTTTGGAGAACAAAAGCAGAAATGTATTTTTCTTCTATTTGGCAACTTTTCGGAATGCCAAGTGTACTCGCAGTTCTCTCCCACCTCCTTCCACACCCTTTTCTCGCCCTTCTTCACTATTCCAATATCTCCAGGGAGCTCCTATTGCAAGGTCAGCAACAAGGCACTGGGCTCGCCTTGCAGCTCCGATTAACAGCGTTGTAAAACACACCCTTACGCACTAAGAAGTCCCTGAAATTCGCTGTTTAAATTCAGACAACACAATAGAATAGGTTTTTTTAGAAAAATGGTACATTACGTATTTAAAATTTAGTTCATTGGTGAAAACTTGCAGTTAAATTATCACTTCGCAGATGACACCACGTGCATGACCCCGCTGCACGGGGAAAGGGATATACTAAAGGAAATCAGTTCCAATAAAGAATCCCAGGTCTCCATCACAATTTCTGGTTTTACTCTCAGAGCTGTCACAGCTGCCACGAAAATGAAAAACCAGTTTTTCAGGAACAGTCATTGGGAGCAAGGACAGGAAAAGTGATCTTAGAGCAGCAACGCTTCACACGCTCCCCGGAAGATCACGGGGAAACAGCCACCCCTGTGCACCCCATCTGCTCCGTTAACAAGGTTTAAGGCTTGTCTTAAGTCCTATTACCTCTAAAAAGAGCCAAAGCGAGCTTGACAGTGGAAAGTGACAGGTACTGGATTCCCTGCTCACCTGCTTGACCCTAGGCTGGAGCACAGCCGAGGGGACCCTGCGGTCACTCCGCTTGCTGACGGCTGCTGCAGCACGCTCGCCGGCGTGCGAGATCCCACAGCTGCTCTGGAGCACGGAGAGTCTTCCCCAACAGCAGTGCTTGGAAAACAGGAGTCATTTTTCAGCCTCCTACGTGCTAAATTTATCACCACCCTATCCTCATACCTTACAGAACTAGGTCTCAAAATACGTGATCAATACCAACGCATGACCCAGGCTGCAAAACCACACCCGCTGAGCCCTAAATCCTGCATTTACCGTGATGATTATCATGAAGCAAGCTGCCGCGATCTCTGTTCTTTAGTTACAGTTACTTTGGCCAACAGCTTGAAAAAGATCCATAAATACCGTCTGTGTAAGCTTCCAGCACGCTCCGACAAACCCGCGGTGAAACCAGCGCCTTTCTGTTCCACAATAACCTCCCAGACACAAAAGCCTTGTTGACAACTCTGTTGCCAGGCCAGAAAACCCTAGAACCACTGACCGCATCTTCTAAAGCCAGCTTCTGGGAACAAAACAAATAAAAAAGAGCAGGAAGGTCACGGATGCATTTCAGGACATCCCAACAGCCCCCCGAAAGCTGCTGCACCCCGAGGTACCCGAAGGCAGATACCCAACAATGTGGCCAGAGCCCAGGTCAAAGCAGAGGCCACCAGAGAGACCAGCCCAAGAGAACCAGTCCCCCGCCGACCACCAGAACCCCTGCCGAGGCGTGGGAGCTCTTCCTGGGGGCTGCTGCTGAGACACACTGAAAGCACAAGGCAGGGAGAGCTTTCTGCACGCCGTGCCGCATGGGCAGCAGCACCAGCGGGAAATCCTCCAGCAAATCCAGCAAACCTCCCATGGCACCTTCTGAACAGAGGTGAGAGAAAGAAGAGTCAAGGGGGAGAGGCTTGGAGAAGACCTTGTGCTCCGAGAATAATTTCACGGGAGGACTAGGAACCTGATGGAGATGTTTGGTTAGATATTCGTACCTACGCTCACACCAGATTCTCAAATTCCTGTCACCAACAACCAGCACCAAGTCAACAGGCATGATGTGAATGAAATTAGAGTATCTCTCTGTGTTGGGATTATAGCAGAATGAAAAGCTTAAAAAAACAAAACAAAAAAAGCAATAAAAAAGAGCAAAGCACACGTGGTAAGAGGGGTTTCACACAAAGCTGTTCCTACCAGACTCTGGACACATCACAGCATGACACAAAATACACAACAGCATTTCTTTCAGGCCAAGGATGCTCTTCCAGAGGGAAGGCGGGTGAAGACATCACCGCTTGCCATCACTAACCAGGGGAAGTTCCCCCACACCTGGGAGCTGAGGTCCCACCAGCACCCTCTCAAGCTCTGCAGCAGAACCAGCAGCACAGGACACCACGGTTGTCTTTCATTCAGATTCACATGTATAGGAGCATCTTAGAAAATAATTTCCTTTAAAATCCTTATTTTACATGTAACTTCCATAAAAGATCTCCAAAAGTCACATAGATCAGGGATGCAGCACACACCCATACACAGACAGACACAGAAGGCAAGTGACACTGACACAGCAATGACAAAGCCACGATGTTTTGTTACCGCTTCCTTCAAACGCATCCCAACAACCAGGAGCAAGCCAGACTAGGTGACAGCCTCCAACTCCTCTGTGTAACTACACACCAGAGACACTGTATGTCCATGACGCTCCACTGGGATGTGCAGATTCACCAATTCCACCAAGTTTAAGACATAAGAAGTGCTCGAAGCCACAAGACCAGGCAGCACGCGGCTGTTCTCATCAGTTTCATTAATACTATCCCCCAAGCTCCCCGAGGCTCTGCCTGTACTCTGTATCAGCCAGACCTAGCTGCACTCTTTCCTTCAGCTCAGCTGGACTGGCACTGAGACAGCAGCACCACGTGTTTCAAAAGATCAGGACGCTGCTTGAAGACATCCCCTTGCTTGTTCACCGTAACAACCACATTCCTACCCACCGCTTCACAGGAATGCATCAGAACTGGAAATTACATCCAGCAGACAACCAAGGACGGTGGAACAGCTTTTCACTTTGTCATGTGTCCCCTAGTGACTCATGAAGCATAAACCCTGAACTTGCTGCAGACAATGCCAGTCCCCACAAGCCATTGTCCACAGGGTTCCTACCGCACCGCAATTTCATCTCTTTAACGCATCCCTGTTCTGTACAGCGGACATCACGCCGCAGGAAGGAACCTGCCTTAGTTCTGACCCAAGAGCAGCAGTTGGGAATCGAAAACAAAGCATCAGAGTCAGCTGGTTCTGGCTGGCTAGTGAGCAGAGTGAAACAGGGAGGAGGAAAGGGCCAGGGCAGCCGATCTGTAATAAATAACCCTTCAGCTCTGTGCACAAACCCGAACAGCATCACTTGGCACAGGAGCAACATCTGTACACATCTGCTCCTGCAAGGACAAAGGCACTCAACAGCACCGGTGAAGGTTAAAGCCTGCAGAGATCCATCCCAGCAGGTACCCAGATGTTTGGTTGAGAGAAGCGGGTCCGAGGGACCACTGCAGCCAAAAACCTGAGGCTCTGTCCACGCTGGGACAAGCAGCAGCAGTGCAGTCCCAGCAGCCCTTCCCAGACCCGCATTCAGAGGAGATGCTTCAGAAACCAGTGGGAGCACAGTCAGTTCTAACACATCACACCAAGCCATGTGCTGATGCTGATGACATCGTAATGATGTAAGCACCAGGCACCTATTTAACCGGGGAAAAAACCTTGGTTGGACCTCAGCTGCCAGGGAGATCACCGCCGAAGAACCGTCAGCGTGTTCCCAGGTTATCAGCGCTGCCTTCGCTGATGAATAACGAACATTCAGTCTAATTTACTTTTCTGAGCTTTTATTGCAAATTTACTTGCTTTGGCATTTCACCCAACCTGCAAGGTGAAAATGAAAATGGTTTTGGGGAGGGGTTTTTTTGTGGATTTAGTTTTTGGTTTGTTTTTTAAAGTTTTGGTTCATAACACGCTTTCAAAAATAACAGGAGAATTCACACACCTGCTCCAGGGCACCTTAAGAGTCACAAGGTTTCCCTGCTTCCATCTGAATTTTTTCACTCCTTTCCCTCCTGCCTGAATTTTCCTTCCCAGGACAGTCTTCAATATCCTTACCCACAGACTCTAGAAACAAAAAAACTCCCCTGCCTAGCAACATTCACGCTATTTTCTCATTTAATATTAATTTTTTGAACAAGGAAACTGTGTTAGACGGATGCTAAATTTAAGAAAAATCTATGACACTCCAGTAAAGCCAGTATATGTAGTCGGAGCTAAAACAGCGCCCTGAAACCTGATTTATTTGGTTGGAGCCAGGAACCTATATTTGACTGAAGCCAACAGACCTTAACTGTTAAGAAAGCTGGAAAAAAATATTTATTCCTGTGAAGCCCCAGGAAAGTTTCCTTGCAGGTATTCCAGACAGACAGCAGCAGCACAGCCCAACCAGAAGCCCTTCTCTGGGAATGAGGCACCTTGTCCAAGGCTCCACGTAAGGTTATTTCTGTCTCTGAGATATAAATAATCAAAAGACTAACACCAGCAACACATTGCTGCTGAAAGCACAACAAAAACAAGCTCAAAAAATGGTCAAAAAACAAACAAAAACCCTCCAAAGACAGACACTGAAGCTCTTCTAGCTGAATATTTACATATATTAGCATTTGGCTAAAAACTGGTAAATGCTCCAATATTGTATTTTGGTTCATCGGAAACAACAGATGGATTTTATTTTTTAAGCGCAACTAATTTAGGGCTTCAGAAAGTGTGTCGTACTTAAGGTTCCAGCTAGCGATAATGTGAATTATTTGGGTACCGAAGCATATGCCAGGTTGTTGAGTACTTCTGGCCAAGGAAGAGGCAAATCGAGTGTCCACACGGCAACGAGAACAACGGCAGGAAAACAACCGGCTGTCACTGATTTTACTAAGTGGATTCTATCATCAGGCACAGATTAATAACGCAGGAGGAGGTTCATTTTAATTATCCAGCAGAGAGATGAGATCCTGCCCCGTCCCGGGGAGGAGGACACCACACTGGTTTCCCAGAGGTGTTCAGTAGGACTGATCAGCTACCAACAAACACGTGTCAGTCGAAATGTTTTTGAGTTTTTGGAACAAAAGATTGAGACGCATCTATTGGAGAAGATAATTCTTGATCATCTCAGAAAACAAAAGCGCAAATGCAAAGTTTACAAAAACTATCGAGATGCATTGGAGGGAGGTAGCACAAGAGTTTGCATGCTTGGCTTCTTTATTACAGGAAAACCACAGGTCTAATTGAGATGAAGACTGACGATACGACACTGTATTAAGAAATAGAATAATAAGAGACAACTACCCACCCAAAGCACTCTCAGAGGACAAAACAGAGGAACATGTAAACACCCAGAACTTCCTAACTCATCGAGTTGGCAGCTGAAGAGACAGAGCTCTCCCAGGACAACCCCCAGGACTGTCAATGCTCCATTTATCGGGAGCTTAAATACATCAAGTTAATGAGCAGCTTGAAAATAAAAATGTGGTTTTGTTCCACCTTCAGCTGAAAGCTGTGTGGCAGGAAAGCGCAGGAGGAACACAGAAGGTTTATTACTGTTTCATTAAAAGTAATAAAGGATTTCAGGACCTGCTTCATTAACAAAGAAACTAGATTCTGCTTGTGAATAACACCCAAATAATCTTAAGAGACTTCAGCCACCAAGATGATCTCCACCGTGCCGCTCCTCAGGGTCTGAACTGTAATTTTACTAGATGGCTATAAAAAGAAAAGCTTTAGAACACATTTTATTTAAAGAGACTAATCTAACATTTAAGAAAACCTCCCAATTTCAGGTCTCTTCTAGTCTCAGAAAGATGCTCGGTGTCACCGAGGCAGTGCCCAGGACCGAGAGCACACCCTCTCAAGGCTTTCTCTAAACCTGCAGTTACTCGACGTTTTTGCTAATAAAACAACTGATTTTTCTGCACTTGATTTTTCAGTCGTACAGAATGAAAATAAAACTCTGTCACCTTCCCAGGACTGCTTCTAGAGCATTCATAATTACAGTCCAAGGTTCTACGTTCTGGTAACTGTAAATAATAATTGTTGCCAGACGAGTACAGAAAGTCAATCTGCATAAGGCACGCATCGAGCCAGCCAGGGACTGATGTGTAGGAAATTGCAGGCGTGCCAGCACGCGTCCGAGTCCCTTCAGCTATCACCCTGTGATAACCAAGGCGCCAACTGCAAAGGTCTCGTCCAACCCCAAGCGCAGCCACGTGCAAAGACGGAACCAGCCCTCTGCAGCGTCGGGGTGAGAGGGACAACGTGCCTCGGAGTATCTCCCGCAGAGACGCCGGAGCACAGGGCTACACAACAACCCCGAGTTCTTCACACCAGGAACTGCTGGTGGGCTGCAGCGTGAGCTCCAGAACACGACAAAGCCTTAGAGAGCATCCGCTCTGAAAGAGTGTATCACCAACAAAAAAATGGGAATGAAAACGTAAGACAGAGGTTAGGTAGCAGAAGATGATGGCAGGGGTCAGGTTCCCATCTCTCCTCTTTCCCGGGTATGGAGGCTCGCATACTAACAGTAAGGAATTTTTATTAAACACAAACCCATTTAATACTAATTTATTTTCGGCTTTAAGATAACTGCAAGCACGTAGATTTGTGTAGTGATTCTGCAATCCTGATTCCATTAAAGGGCTCTCCAAAACCACCACCATCGGTACATTAACACCAAAAAAGCTCGCTGCCAACTACTGAAACAACAGATTTGAACAAAGGCTAATCCCCTGTTTCACCTACTGAGTTTACAGAAAATTATTAAAAGGGATGAAAAAAACCCACTTCAAAATACCAGTTATTTCTGGAAACAAGAAGCAGATGTTCTCCTCTGTTTGGCTCAGCTGTGCTACAGTACAAGAGTGCCTTTGTTATGCTGTCAGCAAGAATTTATTTTATTTATTACAGCCATTTTATAATGCCCATCAATGTACTATTTGTGCGTGATTTAGGTTCGTGCAGATCTATTTCTCTATATATAAGCTATCAAGAAGCATCACAGACACACTCCAAATAGCAGACCCTGTTATGACACAACTGTGTAAATTAGAGGGTTTTTTTTTTCCTCTTTCCACTGTATTAATAAAAAGGGAACAGGAAGAGAAGGAGGAATTAGTATTGCCAAATAAAGTCGAATTAACATTAATCGAGAATTACTGAAACAAGACAAAGTTAGGAAAATACAAGAGCTTAAAGTATAAAAATAAACTCCCAACTCTTTGAAGTCCCATAAAGGCAAATCTTTCTGAACCACAAAAAGGAAATGCTGTCTAGAACAAAGTCATGGAGAACTAAAAGGAGACTATGTTGGGAAAAGGATCCACTAAAAAGGGAAGAGAGCATGCTGGGGGGGAGAAGGAAAGAAAGAAAGAGGAGCACAATCGTTTGCTGTCTCGCCCTATCAGCCACTGAGACCTTATCTGCAGCAGGCATTAAACCACTCCCCAACAGACCAACATCAGCCTTTGTATGGATCTGATAAGGAACTCTGAGCCTCAAAAAATTAAACCTTTAATGAGAGAGCATAGGCAGCTGCAATTCAACCCTCCCGCCTATCGCTTTGAACAGCTTCCTTCTATTAAAATATTCCCAAATTACTCATTTAATATCCCCACCTGGGACACAAGAAACAGGCAGGACAATGTGCGAGGCAAAGCTACAACACCGCACGGAGGATGTAAATCCCGTATTCCCAACCTGCACGAACCCAGACACTCACCCATTAACCCACCCAGACACCAGCACACCCCTGGAAGACAAGTGCAGATACTAAAATATTAAAAACTTATATGAAATCCTATAGTTTCTATATAGGTATGGGTTGGTTTAGGTTTTTTTTAAAGGGATTAAGTGTCTAATTACCGGAAAGATTTCCTCCATATGACAAGACACAGCAGAGATGGTTTGTTGGGATAACCTGCTATCAGAACCCTCGTAAATTCTGCACTTTGAGGCTGAACCTGAGAGGCTGACAGATTTATATCATGTCAGTACATGGTCCCAACCAACCTCTGCAATCATCGAGCCTGAAGTTTTAAGGAAACTCTCATCCTAGGGTGGCAACCTGCCCCAGACACGGGTATCAGTCCGTGAGCAAACATTTTGGAAGACTTTCCACAACACAGGCCAGCTTGCATCACTTATCCGTACAATTTTATGATGCACCAGGGCATAAGGTAGAAAGAAAATATTAGAAAGAAAAAATTTCTAAAAATTTCCCAGACTTGGATAGTACCAAAGAAGGTTTCTAAGTGGAGTAACAGAACAGCAATTACACAAAAATGTATATACACCATTAACTGTTAGCTACAATCTCTAGGAGTTCATCAAAATAATTCCCCCCGCCAAATAAATTAAAGATAATACACGAAATACCTGGGCAACAACCACAAAAAAAAAAAATTCAAGTGTGTACATGTTTCATATGCATAACTTATAGACTTTAACAATTAGCAACGTTGGAATGTTACCACAACACTGAAAACTTGCCCTAACAGAGATTTTTTCCAAACAAAGCTATTTGTGGCATCAAGAATTTAAATTTTTAACTTGAGCAAGCCATTGAGATATTTCCCCAAAATAAGCAATTATAAAAATATTTTAATATCTCCTTACTTCATTCCTTAGATCTTACAAATTAAAACATTTTGTCAAGAAACAGTCCTAAAAATCAAAATCACATGGATAATCATACCATCCATAAACTCAACCTGACGTGCGGGTCATTGATCTGTATTTTTCCAGAGACAGCCACACAGGTGATAGTTATGAAGCCAGCCCGTGCTGCTCATCAGTACAGCCCCAACCCTGTCATTTGCAACACCCAGGTCAACTGCTCCATCAGAAACAGAGCGGGGGGCAGACAGGGACTGAAAGCGGTGGAAATGCACGTGGTCAGGCTGCTTTGGCTCATCACCAAATCCCAACCACGGTTTGGGGAATCTGGGGGGTTTTCCTGGAGAAAAAAATGCAGCCAAAGTGCAGGAGCAACCCCGTGCAGCTGATTTCACGTGGGAGGAGCTGATGATACCTTTCTACAGGAGGAGGAGGGGAGAAATGAAGCCACGCTTTGTGTCTGTGCACAACTGGATACCTCAAGGCAGGAGTCACCAGCCCGGACACCCTGCGCAGGGACACCCGAAACTGGGGTCTGAGCCCAACGGCTGCGCTAAGCGGCTCTCAGCCTCCCCGACCTAAACCTACAGAAGAAAATTCCTAAGTCAGGATGCTCAGCTTAACTTTAAAAAAAAAAAAAATTACATTGCAATTGTTTCTTCTGGTTCCCTTATCACCCCGTATCCATCTGTCATCACATCTCAGAGCATATGCCTGGGAAATCTGGCAGAGCGCGGCCGCGCTGGGGAGGGTCCATCTCCCGCTTTGTGTCTGACCAGGTAACCCAGACCCCCAGCCACACCCGGCTGTGGACACAGGGAAGTGCTCTTCCCAAAACCAGGTCAGTTTCTGAATGTATATAAACAAAAGTACCCTAAGAAAACAGAAGTGATTTGTCTGTAAGGATGCACTCAGCAACAGGCAGCAGGAGCACCCCATCCTGCCAAGTTTTAAGTACGTGTTTAGCTTTAATCAGGAGCAGCCTGGCTGTGCAGTGTCTCTCAATGCCTGCCAAAAAAGGGCCAGATTAACAAGGGAAGCAAGATTTCTCTTTAAATCATTTTAGAGGTGCTATTAGTTAGATCAGCAAAGATTAGATTTTTTTTTTCCTTTCCACAAATGAGATACCTTGGCAAATTCAGACCTGCACGCAGCCTTGATGTCAGTCGCAATGGGAATCGGCACCGATCCCCAAGGATGGTCCAGAACAGTTGGATATCACAATATCTGATGTTTAACATGACCAGGTTAAGCAAGATAGTAATTTTAAAGGAGTTTTAGCCAAAATAAGGTGACACTCCTAAAGAATTCCATGACAGCTTCTGGGGGGGGAGGAACTGAGGATACCTAAAAAAAAAAAAAAAAAAAAAGCCCTACACAGCTGTGAGATGTTGGTATCACAAGCAGCAGCAGCGGGCAGATGTTCCGGGCCAGGTCAGATTACCTGCTCCCCAAAGTCAAAGCCATGACGAGCCCGGACGGTATGCTAGCTCATGAATGACACTGGTGTGATGAACCCGGTTGCCCAACACTGCAAACCACACTGGCAAAGGAATCTGCCAAGCGAAGACAAGAGCGGAAGAAAGCAGGGTCTGAAGCAAGAGGGGGGTGACAGAAATAAGCAACAGAAAGGACAGACAGACAGCTCTTTGCTCGAGCCTGCCTCATCATTAATTCAGGGAGCGGGGACAGGAGGAGCAATGGATCAGATGTCCCAGGGAAACAGGGGACTGACCATGTGCATTTCACCCACGAAAGTGACTAGAAGGGGACCTGGGGGCTCTGTCCAGCCAGGAGGGGTCTGAAGCAGCCGCTGCAGCAGCTCTCCCTGAGTAGCCTTCTGATAATTAACTTATAAGGAAGATCCAGCAGGACATTCTGCTCTCTACCAAGTATCAAGGGAGAACAGATGTTTCCCAGTCTCAAAGGGACAAACTCCAGAGCGTATCATTTCATACCACTAATTCTTCAGCACGTTAAAAAAAAAAAAAAATCACAGCAAGAGAAACAAATAAAAGAAGGGTAAGCAAACAAACTCCAATCAGCTTTTCAGTGAAATGCAAATGCTATTGAACATATTTCATTATTAAATTAATGCTCTATGACATTACCATTCCCAAAAATACACGGCTGATTACAGACTAGCTGGTGGGGAAGGGACTGAGAAGGCAGTTAATTGGAAAACGTGTTTTATTGGAGCTAACCAGCCTCGCGCATTTCTACACTCCCACTCACGGCAGAAACATCTCTTTATGAAGTCTGCGGAGCATAATTAGTTTGGTTTTGTTTAAATCTGCATCACCGTACAGGTAAGCAAAGCCTTTCGGCTCGCTAACTTTTCCCAGAAGTTCTGCATCCCTGAAATATGCATCATCCCACTTCCCAGGGATCTACCCTCCTCTTCTTCTCCCTGCAGCTTGCCTGGAGAGGTTCACAAAGCACCTTATGTCTATACCCAGGACACCAGCACTGCTGGTCGCAGGAGCTCCAACTTTGGAAAGCAGAAATAAATAAATAACCAAACTCCAGCTGGAAGAAGCTGGTGAGCAGCAGCCTGGCCACGAGCAGCAGGGAAACACCACGAACCAGAGAGCCGGTCGGAACACAGATTTACTCAAAGGCAGAAAAATAAATAAAAAAAAAAATCCAGAAGGGAAGGAATAAAAAAAACAAAAAGACCCAGCGGGGATGGAGCTGCAGCCCCCTTACCTCCGCAGTCCTTTCCGACGGTTTCTTGCGCAAAGCCTGTTTAATCTTGGGGTCCACAGGAGAGCTCATCCTATTCCCCTGCTCCTCCGGAACTCCTCAGAAATCGCTGGCGAGGAGGGAACACAACCACACACCGCCATCAGCCGGGGCTCCCGCCGCCCTCCCGCCGCCCCGCTCGCTCCCTCTCGCCGCTGCCCCGTGGCGGGGCCGGGGGGACGCGCCCCGAAACTTTTCCCCGCGCCGGGGCCNGCGCGGGGCAGGTGGCACCGGTTCCCGCCGCCGCCGCGTTCCTCCGGCGGCCGGTGCCGCTCCCCATCGTGCGGGCGCAGGCGGCGGCGCGGCCCCGCCGTCGGGAGAAGTCCGCGCGGGCTGCGGGAAGTTACCGGCCGGAGCGGGACTCCCTGCGCCCGCCCGCTCGCCTTCTAAACCGAGCGGCTCCGCCCGCCGCTGCCGCACAAAGCCACGCGGGCGGGTGAGGAATTTCCCGACGCGGCACCAAAGACTCCTTCGTCTGGCCCCGTGCCTGGAGCCCGGCCTGGCTCCCACCCACGGACCGCCAGCAACCACCGCCGCCGTCCCGGCTCCCGGTTCCCTTCACCCACCGCACATCTCCCCCCGGAGAGAAAACCGCGAGAGCGGGCTCTTTAACCCAGAAAATCAGCAAGAAGCACGAGGGGCGGGGCGAAAGGAAGGGCGGGGCTGGAGGGAAGCACCGCCCCCCGCCTGCAGTAGGGTGGGAGAGGGCGTGGTCAGGGCGCAGCGCGGAGGGAAGGCTCGCGAGGGTTGGGCGGGGCTCGGCGCATGCGCGGTGCGGGCGCGGCCTCGCGGGCTGTGTGGAGGGTGGCGGGTCCCTGGGGTCTGTCAGCGGGGCCGCAGCGTCCCCACCTCGGGGCCGGGGCAAACGCGGCCGGGGAGCGCGGGCCCGCGGTCAAGGACAGGCAGGAGCCGTTAGAGAGCGGCCCGGCCAGCAGCGGTGTCACCGCGCCCGCATCCCCCTCACAGGCCGCCAGGCAGCGGGCGGGTTCCCCCTAAAAACGCCTTCAGTGACCCCACTGCACCTGGAATGAATAATTTTCTGTATTAACGGCATTTCGGCGTCAAATGGGACACACTGGTCTGACTAGAGTTCTGCAGGCAGGGGTGCTTCAATGACACGTGTCCTTCACTGTTAACTCCTGTCCTTCGCGTGTGTTCCTCTTTCCTCACAGCCCATAGAATATTTTCCTGATTTTTCAGCTTCTAAAAGCCTTTGGCCCCAGCTCTGGAGCTGTGGAGTTGACGTTCCCCATCCCCGCTGTGCCCACCGAGGCCTCGTGGGCGCCGGCAGCCGACATGAGTGTGAGGAGAGCAGCCCAGGAACGGGATCTCGCCGGGATCAGGAGCAGTCGCAGGGCTCGGCGGCCTCGCAGGGCTGGTACAAGTGGGCCTGGGCTGGTTCCCGAGCCCTCCCGGGACCTGCCTCTCCAGTGACGACGGCCCTGCGAGGACAACAGGCAGCGGCAGTGTATCAAACATGCCTCAGGAGATTTCCTTCCTTCCACCGAGTCCAATTTTATAAATTGAGATCAAAACGATGCAGGCACACAGCTTGTGTTTGTCCTTTTATTATTTTTTTCCTCTTTCCTTCCTAATAAACAAGAGTGTTCTTGTTCCTTCCCTTTCTCCAGCTATTCCTTCCCGTTCTCTTTACCGCTTGCCCTTTCTGCCACAATTGTCTTTGTTGTCCTGAAGGACTTTATTGGCCATTCCAAGTTGTTTTATAATGTTTCTAGTGTTGCCTTCAAAGAAAAAATTGAGGAAATTTGACATTTCCTGAACTGTAAACCTTTTTGGTGCTGTGCCTACTATTATTGCAGGCACAACAACAGCGGAATGGATAGCCCGGATCTTAAAAGCAACTACTCTTAACATCACAAAGTCCTTACGCTGATACCACTAGAGAGATGATATAAGATGCTCTCAAAAATGACAATCAGGTCGGGACACCAGCCCTGTAGAGTCTGTGTAGACTCATTTATTTCTTTCTTTACTTTGTTTTGAACTTCTGTGGTAAAATTAACATTTCCAAATACCATCCCTATTATTGTTCCTGAGGTCAGGAGTTTGTACAAGTTGTTTGGCAGAACATGTTATCCTTTTTCGACTTCAGTACATAAAATATTATTTCCAGGAGTGTGGGAATCTTCTGAGATTCCCTGCCAGGAACCGAAATCAAAAAGCTGGAGATAAAAAGTTCTCCTGAGTAACTGAGGAGAAGCAAGTAGAAAAGAACCGAAGCATGAATCCTTCTTTATTAATAGATTTTTTTTCTTATTTTTTCCTTCATGCTTGCTTTTTTAGTTGGTTTTTGTTTGTTTGTTTGTTGGTTTACTAGAGATGTAATAGCAAATCAAATAATTTTTCTTTATCAGCTCAGTTGATAGTCGAAGATCATGTAAAAGATTAGCTGATACTCCCCAAGTGCAGGTGGCTGGAAAAAACTTAATGGAAGACTGGAATAAAAGTGTAACTGAAATCTATTCTATGGCAGTTCTCATGGATCTGTAATAACTGAAATCCTAATCCCATTTATTTAGAAGATAACTCATTCTACCACCCATTCTAGCTGTTCAGCATTCCTGCAATCAGAATTACACAGAAGTGGGCACTCAACATGGGAATAAAATTAGTAGCCAAAGAAATTCCTTTTTCTTTGGCACAGAAATTCTCTTACTGATGGTCCCTGAGCCAAGAGCCGCGCGTGGAACAGCCAGGCAGCCGTAGGTAATGGGTAGGAACCAAAGCTGCTATTGCGATTTAATGCCTTGGCTCAACTGGCCTGTGAAACAAGACTTTCCTCACTCCAAAAATACCTGATTTGGGGGTAGGTAATGGCTCTAATAGCTGCAATTATTCCAGGGGCTATTGGAGCTGTCAGGTTGATTTTCCCAAATATCTGGAGAACAATGGAAATGAGTGTCGTGATCCATGACACCGGCGGTACAGCCTGTGTCTCCACGTGGTAGAGCCTGCGTAGTTAAACACAATTAAGAAGCTTTCACAAGCGAGTAATTTCAGGGCTGGGATTAAAGGATGTGGCCAAGCAGGATGCCTATTGTCCGTGCGGAGGGGAAGATTGACTTCCCTTTTGTCTGGATTGTATCGCGCTGCCCGCGTTGAGCATCATTGCTTATCGCCGAGTTTTTTATTTATTGAAAATACCAATATCTGTAGTTTTACATAGAAGAAACAACTGTGTCTTGCTATTTATACAGATGAGTTGCAATCTCAGGAGATCAAGTGTTTCTGCTTCAAACATCCGTGAATTTGAGATCAGCTAAATGACGAAGTACATCTCCTCCTCCTGGTATGTTCCTTCAATTGTTCGGCTTCACTGACACTCCCAAAAATGTCTTTTAATCTCATGCCTTTCACCGCCGTGTGCACATCCCAGATTCTTCAGGGTAAAACTCAACTTCCTCGCCTCTCCCAGTGGGAAAGATACACAATCATCACACACTGAAATACTTTTTTACTTGTATTTTTATGTATTCTATATATTTCTTGTTCCCGTGAGTTTTATTACAGCCTGGCAATTTCCTTCCTCTCGTTCTCCACTACGGCTGCTAGGCTATTGTTTTTGATTTCTTAGTTTAGGAAAAAAATTCCCCTTCAGAGATTAACTCACGTCATTGGCAACGACTACTAGCTAAGTATGTGGTTAACACGCCGCAAGGAAGACATACAAACAAATTCTCTGCCTGACTAGAGGAAAACAAAATGTTCTGGGATCCCCCAATGGGAAGAATCTCTTTGGACTCTTTTACCATATATGCTTATTCGGAGGAGTAACTTCCTGAGTAGAACATGTTTGTGGCAGGTCAGTAAAAGTGTGTGAAACTGGGGAGGCAAAGGGATAATCAGCAATTTTGTGCAAGTGCACCTTTTGCAGAAAAGTGACATTTTTGCAAATGGCACAACACTGATCAGGTACCTGGGTAAGAGCACTGATCTCCTGTCTGAAACAGCATTTTGCAGTTCAATATTTCAGTTTTTGGAATTACGTCCCAAATACCAAATTACTTTTGCAAAATCAAAAGTGAGAATGAAGTGGTTGTTCTGTATTGTACCACTAATTTTGCTCCTTCTCGGGCAAAGTTCCCCACTGTGCGTGTTCCGAGAGCTTCTGTGCAAAGGATAACGGTGAGATGTAGAAGTCAACCTGAGACTTGTGTATCTGCTGTGTCATAATAAAATTTTAAGAATAAAAACCCGTCTGTGTTAACTCAAGCCTAGTATGGCTTTCCTTCCACGTACAGATTTTTCCTGAAGGGTAAAACCAGAAAGCCATGGACATGTAAGCAACTACCGAGGTCATCGCGACAGTCAAACCCTTATTTTTCAGCCTTCATCAAGGAGACTGAAACAAAGGGAAGCCCAACAACTTGACAGTTTTCTCTACTTGTGCTTTACTTTCAGCAGCAATTTGCCTTGCTTTTCACATTCCCTGTCACACATCTTGCTGGTCTCTAATGTGCTGAGTGCTGGTGTGAATGTACTGTGAATACAGGAAGATTGAAAGGTCTAAAGATTATATTAACATGCAAAGAGAGGAGGTGACAAACCCCAGCTGCTCCCCGGAGCAGACTGAACCATGAGACATTAACCATTTCCTACATCTCAGCTCCTGGCTCTGCTGAGGCCACTTTATGGGATGTCCACAGGAAAGGCTTTGTGGCAGACAGGTGGAAATTCGGAAATAACAAGTATTTCATGCTTGAGGATGCGGAGCGGGTTAGGAACATCGCATTGTGTCCGGTGATGCCCGGCCAGTCGTGCACCGGAGCGCTTCTGGGGTCCTCGTTCCCCAGTTGGAAGCAATCTGCCAAATCAAACAGTGAATTTGCTGTTCATTTACGAAGATTTCTATGAAAACAAAGCCGTGCATTGATCCGGACTCCGAGAGTTGCCAGTGAGGACAGGGAGAGCTATTTACACGGGAAGAGCCCTGGCTGTCCCGTGACGCTTACGCGCATGTTCTCCTCTACCTCCCCTCCATGTCCAAGTGGGAAAAGCCACGTCTCAAGAAGGGCATTCCCCTCCCTCGCTGGCTGCCCAGTGACTCGAAAGGTGTGACCGAAGAGATGAACATCCATCTGTCCGTCCTGCCGTGGAATTACCGAGCTGTGTGGAACGGGAGCGAGGGGGCTCAGAGGGAGAGGACTGCTGCCAAGTCACCCGAGCATCCAGTCCGCCCCAGGCATGGTACAGAGTATCAAAAGTGTCTGATAAAACAGAATAAGAACTGACAAAACCAGTCAAAAGTGTTATAAAATACCACTTAAAATAAAAGCAGCTGGTTTGCTCTAAGGCAGGAGTTCTTGCCCCAAACAGACACACGCTCGGCGGTGGAACAGCTCCGGCTCTGGCTGAATCAGGCTCTTCCATCAAACCCTTTAGCTGCTGCCATTTGCCTCTTACCACGCACAAGCTACAGATACTTGATTCCAGCCCCAGCACTTTGCTGGCAAAAGCTGAAAGAGCATATGGACCTGTCTCGATATCGGAGGTATCCAGCAACAGTCTACAGATGTCCAAGCTCCAGCCTGAGAAACTGAGAGATGGGGGCTGCGGGGGAAAACCTGCCCTGACGGGAGGCAATCTGGAGTCTGCTGACTGCCCCATTTGCATTTGCTTTGTTGTTATAATCAGGTTAAAAACGGAGCTGAAAGATTTTCTTCATCCGTCTGTAGGAAACCTCATGCCAAAAACCAGATAGAAAGGGGAGGGGGGGTAGGAGAATGGGCTGGGCACAGATAGAGATGAAGACTTAAAAAAAAAAAAAAAAAAAAAGAAAGAAAGATAGAACACACATGCCAGGGGAAACTCCTCAGCAGTCATCTGGCATCGGATCTCTTATTCCAAATGTTTAATGTTTCTTTCATAAATCTTTGGGGTCCGCTTCAAGTTGTACAACGCAGATTTCCCAAACAGTGGGGATTTTGTGGCTGTGACCCGTTATAACCCAGAGAGAACACGCAGTGGTTATTTGGATTTTTCTACCGAGTAGTTATTTGCAGAGGCACAAAGCCAAACACTTGCATAACTCAGTGTTACTGCTCTGTGTAGCCGTGACATTTGCGAGTGGCCAACACTTGGGCTGCCAACGGGACTGCAACAACAACTTTGGGCTAGTCAAGGAGCAGGGTATGCCTAGGGAGAGGAGCGAGCTTAAATATGATGAAGAGCAGAGTAAATAGGATTTCAGTCCTCTCCTTTTTTAAGTAAATGGAGTAATTCTCCGAGCATGTAGAAAAATAATAAACAAGCTCTCTGCTGCCAAATAACAGGCCAGCAGCAGTCTAGACTTCTTCTTAACTGGCAATCAGCTCGATGAAGAAATGGTGAATAAACGCCTGACACGCTCATTCGCTGCTTTCTGCAATTGCATACATGTTACTCGCTTGTGAAATCCTGCGAGAACTCTTACGGCATTTGTACCAAGACCACAGCTGGGGAAGAATTCCAGTTCTTACCATTTGCTTGCTGCTGGTGCCGGGGTGCTTTGCGATCACCAGCTGAGATCCAGTATCACATCAGCTTTCCACTGGGTGTGCGTATTTCAGGTGTTTGTAGGGAGATAGGTGTCTGTGTGTTTGTGTTCCTCCGCGTGTGTGTAAGCTATAATTTGATTACGAAGAAATGTTGCACCGTTTAGTAGCCTCGGCGCAGGCCTGGGAGCCAGGAATGCTCGGTGAGCTCACTGCAGAGTTATGTAGGGCACAATTCCCTCTATCACCCTCTGCTTTTAGTCCCGTTTCGAGGCTGCTGGTCTGATTTTTCTGATGAGTACAAACGGCTCCTGCTGACATTAGTGAGTCAGCACGTGCTCGGCTCCTCCACACTGGTCCATCGGGTCCCCTGGCATCGGAGCCGGTTGGTTTTATCACCGGTCTCCGCACGATGACGTGCATCCTTATTATTCCTCGTGACCTGTTCTCCAGCTTTTAATGACCCCACGGAGCTAATGAGCTGTTCCGATCCCCCACCCAGGCACGGCCACAGGGATGAGATGATATCGGGCAGCTCGCTGAGACCATTACATCTCCGGCATGCAGAATATCCAGAAAGTTCCTGTTTTCAGCGGGTGGCTTTTAGCCTTCAAATGCAGAAGCGTTCGGCGTGCTCACATGATGTCAGCAGCATAACAGAACAAACTGTCTCCTGCAGACAAAAACTCCTGGCTATTTTTAACTCTGAAAAGATCTGCAGATGACTCTTTCTCCACTCGCTGTGGCTTTCCTCCCTTCCTCCCTCCTTCCAGGGACCCTGGCTGTGGTGAAGCCACCCCGCAATGCTGTGTGACAGTGGGTGTGATGGCAGGGACGCTGACCCGCAGCTCTCGGGCTCGGACAGCTGAGCTGCTCCTGCTGAGAGGCCACCCAGCTCGCTCTTACAACCCCGAGACATCCAGGGACGCTGGCCATCCTGCATCCTTTGCAGGGGAGAGCCAGTGCGGATGCGGAGGAATGGCCTCGCTTGATGCTGAGGAAGAGCCGACAGTACAGCACCAGCAAGAGCCAGCGCAGAGTCCGACTCCTCCTGGAAGACCTGCTCATGTCTCCTTTTGGCACCCAAAACGGGGAGAGACCCCCATTGCACACCCTGCCATCCCACCCTGGGGTCTGCAGGGTCCCCTCAGGGGGCTTTCAGCAGCTCCTGGACCAGCAGCTCCTGCAGGGTTGGGGTAGATGTACAAGGAGAGGGAAGCACTCCCCCATCCTCCACGTTTCAAGTAGGTGATGGCACCAGTTTGGGGTTTAAATGCCAAAAGTGGAACTGTTCGCCGTCTGCCGGGAATGAAAGGCAGCCTTGTGTGCAGGGCACGGGGAGACTTTCCTTTGGTGGAATTCGTCGGGAGCAAAGGAACTAAAAGCAGACCGGCAGCGAGACGAAGGTCAGACGATCATGTGAATCATGCCGTGATGCAAGCTATCGCGTGCGCAGCGCGGTGCACCGCCCAAGAAATCCAGATGCCACCCGAGCACACAAATACCACTGACCTCCAGCCGCCTGCCCCACGTGGAGGTCATTTCTCTTGCTCAGCGCAGAACGGGCTGTGCTTTTTTGGGTTTTTTATGATGATATTGCAAATTTAAAAATCAGGAAAAAAATCTATCAGGTGGAAGAACAGTGATGATATTGAGGCAGAAGCAATTCCTTTAGAGTTTTAGATGTTTCATTCCACCTAGGTGAAAGCTGAGATGCAAGTGTTCCGAAATGCTGCGGAGGTGATGGAGGCTGCTCGCGGGGTGTCAGCAGAAATGTGTTTGTGATTTCCATTGCAAAGGGGAACCCCGGGAGGTTCACCTGCCTGCAGGAAGCACACCGACTCCCAGAAACACCCTCACCCCACAAACAGTCCTGTCAAGGAAATATTATTTTTCATAACTGCATGTGAAACGACCTGGACCAGCAAACGGGGACTTTCCTGGCAAGCTGAACGGGGCTCGCTGCCCCCCGAGCCCCCAGCTCCCCTCGGTGCCGTCAGGAACACTCTCGGTGCTGGACGCTGTGGATGGTACCGGCAGATATCTCAACACTGGAATTTTTCAAACTGTTTTAGTGACTAATATTTTTCTCAGGGTTTTGGCCAGTGGGCAGATTCTTTCCATCGCAGGCTGCGTTGCATTTAACCACTCGGGTTTCATTGCCGTCGCCATCCAAGGCAAAATTGCCTTTGCAGCAGGAGTGTTTCCGTTCACATAAACAGTTGCTGGAGCGGTTGCTATTTTGTGAACGACAAATCGCGCCCGTCTCCAGGAGGGCATTACAAACCTGCGGCACTTTTTCAAGAAGGTACCAGGAGAAATAGAAACAGTTTGTGGGCTTGCAGTGAAGGAGACCCGGAGGCAGCAGGAACCACCCCTGAGATTTTCCTGGTTGTGTCCTAAAAGAGGGATGCGCACACAAATGGTAAAAAATCTGCAACCAGGAATGGGAGGAGGAGCATCACAGGGAGAAACTAAGAGAGTGGAGTTCAGCGGGAGCCGGTGTCCGGGTGGCACTGCCACACAGCCCCCGTGGCCACGGTCTGTGGTGGGACTGCTGGTAACGCCGTGGGCGGGGAGGGGGTTACAGTTCTGTTGGCAAAAGCCGTGTTCCTGGCTGAGATCGCAGGACGGCCGCATGCTGCTGGGATGATGCTCAGCTGCCTCGCTCGCTGAACAGGAAAGAGCCGGGTCACCAATTAATTAGAGACGCTTAATGAGCTCCCATGCTTTGCCTCGCAGTGATGGAGGCAGAGGACAGATGCCGCTGGTGGAAGATGTTTCCTCTAAGACTGCCTCTGTTGGACGCGTTCTGAAAAAGAGGGAATTCACCCCGAATTCCTGAGACTGGTGACTTGCACCGGACGGATCCGGGGGGTCCTGCCCAGCGTGGCCCCAGCCGCTGCGTCTTGCACAGAGAGACCTGCTGCGGGAACCTGCGATGGGCGGCGTGGGCAGCTCCCTGGCCAGCCCAGGAAAAACAGACGAGGATGCAACAGGCAACTACAACTTACTTGAGAAGCTGTCTTCAGGTTAAGGGTTATTTTCCCCCGATAAACGGGAAGCTGAACACGTGGCTGTGAAGAGCTGCAGTTGCAGGAGCAGCGGGGTTCTCACCAGCCCAGGACAGGGCCCTGGGTGCTCAAATTAAATCAGTTCAAGCCTACGGTTCGTAAAAACCCGCGTCTGTGCCATAGGAAGGGGCTGCCTTTCACTAACCTATAATTTAAGAAATGGTTTGCAGATTTAAACTGCATTTTGAAAAAATAAATTTGCCTCCGGGCTGATGGCTTTTACAGCCCAGCCGGCCTCCGAGCAATGTCATGTGAAACGACAGAGATCAAGACCTTGATTTAAACTGTTGGAGCTGCGCAGGAAAAACAAGCCTGGAGAATAAAGCGCCCGATCATTAGTTATTGCGGCACAAGCAGCACAGCTGTAATTATCTCGTTCGCCGAGAATGTCTCCTGCAAATTTTATCAGTCAGATTGTTAATACATGGAAACAGAAACCCTTATTCTTTCTGCTCGTTCGGGAGTGATCAAAATTAGACAAGATTTCTAGTTACAGCTGCTATTAATAAATCCACTCCTTGAAAATTTGGTAGTTAATTTCTTAGGATTCAATGCGCTCAATAAGCTATTGAAAAATATAATTGCTCGTGGCTGTAATTTTGAAGTAATTACGGAAGAATTGCTGAATGTGGTCTTTTCAAATGCACCGAACTTCTCCAAAGCGAAAAGCATCTCCAGCAGGAAAACCAAGCGCACGAACCCGTCTGTCCCCTCGTCCCCACGGTCCCTGGTGCGAACGCCTCTGCAGCGTGCTGGCCTTGCTCAGTCCCCACCCCAGAGCCCTAAACAAGGGCGTTTGCTCCGGAGAGGTCCCACCAGCCGTGCGATACCGGTGCCATGGTCCCCCCTATGGACCCGGGCTGTCCCTCGGGCTCTCACCGCTGCTCTGTGCTGGCTCCAGGCTGCTCATAAACCACTTTTCTCTTGGTGACATCAGTGGAAACATTCTAGAAATTCATCCTGTTCGCTAAGAAAACTGAAATAATTTGCCTTTAGGAAGGAAGATGCTCCGTTCGTCAAGGAAACGCTCTTCCCCCACCTTCCTCAGCCCGGCACTTCCACCAAGAAACACCACTTTCATTTTCCACCGCGCTCAGGGAAAACATTTGTTTTCCATTAACAGCCCGGGACAAACTCCACCTCCAGCCTTCCCGCCCGGCCGCAGCAATGCCGCGAGCGACGCCGACGCGTGTCTCAGAGCCACGGCCTCAGCCCATCGTCCGCAAAACGCCGCCGAGAGCCGCCCCGCAGATAACGTCACTCCAACGCCACGGAGCCACGGCGGGACCGCTGCTGTGTCCCCCGGCTCCTGCAGAAAAAAGCTGGGTCTGTCCCACCCGCGGCACAAAACTCAGGTGAAGGAGTTACCGGAGGAGGAAGAGGAGGGTCCAGGGGAAGCAGCCGCTCGGGCTGTGGTGGCGAGAAGCCCAACGGTGGGAGCAGCCCAGGGCTCGCGGGCAGAGAACGTTCCTCTCTGTCGGTGGTTTAGGAAGCGCAGGAGAGGTGAAATCTTGAAAATAAAAAACACCAGCATTGAGCAACGTCTTCACACACTAAAAGCCATCGGGCTCTGGGACAGCCCCGGCTTCTGCGGCCCCGCGGGGCTGCCCCGGCCCCGGGCAGGGTGTTGGTTTTGTCACGGGAACACGATGAGCCAGGGAGGGACGTTTCCCTCCTGACACCCCCAGCCCCAGATAATACAGTTGGAGACTTTTCTTGGTCTGTAACTTCGTCTTTTCTGCAGGAAATCTGGCACCGAAGGAGCCGGGTCACGGGTCTTTGGGGAAAACAGCAGCAGAGAGCCCCGAGGGGTTGGGGAGCGAGGGGTGGGTCCCCAGGACCCCCCACGCCTGGACTGTGGCTCTTCCCCCTGCCCGTGACCTGGGGCACAGGCAGAGCCGCTCTGTCACAGCAAACAGGCTGCTCTCGAAATCCGGGACCAGCCCACAGCCTGGATGCTGCAATAAAGCCCAGCCGGCGGGTCTGGGACCCCTGATGGGGGCTGGTGGGCAGCGGAGCTCTGCCACGTGTCCAAGCTCTGCCCGGGGTCCCAGTCCCTTACCCTGGGGACTGTTCTGATCCCCCAAACGGGCAGTGAGGCTCCGGGATGGAGCTTCAGGAGAAATCCATCCTCGACAGCCCAGCCGGTGTCTGCGCAGGACCGCAGCACCCGAGTCCCAGCGGTACGAAGCCACGCGGCTGCACTCACCCTGCAAACCCCCAGGGACGGTTCCTCAGCCCCACGGGTGCTGGATCCACGCACACGAGCTGCCCATGAACCGGCCACCCTGGGCATCGCTCAACTCACCAACCCTGGGGAACGGGCCCGGGACAGAGGCAGCGGCCACGCTGGTGTCCAGCTGACGGGCGTTGGCATCACGGCCAGGGACGGAGCTGGTGTCACTGGGCTGGACCTTGGGCAGTGACTCCCCCCCAGAGCAAACACCTCCAGCTCCAGCTGGAGCTTGGCCGGGTAACAGGTATCTTTTACCAGGCAGGACTTGGCCGGTGCGCGGGGAAATCCTGGAAAGCTCCGGCCGGGTACGTCCCCGTGCTGCACCTCGGGGCCGCGGAGCCTCCTGCCAGCAGCTGCTCCCCACGGGACGGGGCCACCGGCCTCTGCTCCTGCCCTTGTCCCACACCAGGGGCACCTGGGGAAGGTGAAAACGAGGAGAAAGCTGACTGAAAGCAGCAGATACGGAGCTTCAGGCACAGCAAGGTCTCCATCTGCTGCCGCTGATTTATTCCAAGGACACAGAACCCGCATGAACCCGAGTGCTGAAGCTGATTGAAGTCAAGCATCGGTACAGTCAGGACCTTCCCATCTCACAATCATTTTTTTTTTGGGCTAACGACACTCACAACAGAGGGGACAGCAAGTTCAACCACAAATTCCTACCTGAAACGACAAATTCCTCCAGAGACCCCAAATTAAATGGCTGCAGCATCTCCGCATCCGGGGAAGCACGTCCCAAAAGGGATGTGCGAGAGGAGACGGAGAGATGTCGCGCTGGAGATGTCATGCTGGAGATGGCTGTAGTTCGCACACTCACCAACGCTCTCGTACAACGTGTATGAAAACCAGACACAAAAGGTACCGGCAGTAAATGGACATACTGTATTTATTGCACAAATTTCCCCTAAAATTGGGAATGGTTATTATAATACAAGTGCACATCTTGGGAAATATATACAAAACCAGAAGAGATAACAAGTATGTACATTTTACCCAGCATTTTACAAGTACCACCATCTAAATAATTTAGAGAAAGCAAAAAAATTGTCATTAAACATCTCTAACAACTAATAGGGAAAACATACGCGAGGTGTGAAATCCTTTCTTTTGAATATTTTTTTTGTTCTTAGCATCCCAGTGTTTGCCAATTGCAACAAAACCAAATTTGCTCCTTTGCCTGCCTAGAACACCGAGTTTTCAACCAGAAAATTAAGACATGTTAATGGAGACTGGTAATAGTGGAAAAAAGAAATCAAACATTAGTCGTCTATGCACATAAAACAATCGCGATGTACTTTTTAGAAGTCGATGCTACAGCCTGTGAAAGATCCCTTTTTGTATTATTTAACAGACAGACAGACGTACCACGCTGTTCACGTACCCTAGAGCTTCACTTACAGAATAAGTTCCCATCCCGCGAGGGTTCTGGGTGCGTTTTGACCTCAATACTGCTCGGGAGGGTGCCACCACCCCGAGAGCCGCTGGTCGGACCCGGGGGCTTGGCGGGGACCGGCACCATTGGTGATTGACGTCCGTGGCTGCTCCACCTGGGACCGACTCAACGCATCGTTACGACGGCGCTGCCCCGATGCTTTAGACAGAAGGCAGCAGAGGAGGATTCCACCCAACCACCACCTTTTCCTCCTTCTGGAGTTAATTCTAATTTCAAGCTCTGCAAGAGCCTTTCTTGGGAGTCAAATCCATGTCAAAGCACCACCAAGAATTCGCCTAATAACCATTAAATGGAGGAGAACGGGATTTTCCTGGGAGGATGCGTCGTAAGCACAGTCCTGGAGGTACCAGGGTGACGGAGCGGCACTGCCCAAATGTCTGGGCACGTGCTGCCGACGAGACCCCGTAAGGGACCCTATGGACAAGCGCCCCTAAGGGACCCTATGGACGAGCCCCCCTAAGGGACCCATGGATGAGCCCCCCCTGTAAGGGACCCATGGACGAGCTCCCCTAAGGGACCCTTTGGACGAGCCCCCCTAAGGGACCCACGGACGAGCCCCCCTAAGGATCTCCACGGAGGCACGGGCAGGAGCACATCCTCGGGGTTCCTCACGCAGGACCCGGCAGCACTGTAACATTGCCGGGTTCCAGCGGCAGATCTACGCACAACGNCGGAGATCTTCCCTGGAACCGAGTCTGAAGTCTGAGATTTTAAATATCACTGAAAAAAACCACGCTGGGTGAAATCCTGGCCCCAGCCAAGGAAGGGAGGAGAGTTTTGTCGTGGGGCAGGGATCTCTCCTATTGTTTTCAAGTTTATCAAATGGCTAAAAGCGATTTATATTTAAAATAACTCTGCAAACAACAATAGCAGGTGTGCTGTACTACTGAGAGGATGATTCCAGAAGGACATAATTATAGAACTGCTTACAGAGTCCTCACATCTCCTGCTTCTGCAGATAACCCATCAATATACTGAACCTGACAGATGAGAACCTAGAAATCCGCACCGTGAATTGGCTGCTAGGACAAATACGCAAAGAAAAGCCGATAATGAAGTGTCCAGTTAAACTGAGGTAGTAGAGCCTTTGAAAACAAAATCCACCTACCACTGGATATTTACATTACTTACACCAGACTGGGTCCATCAGCTACTCGTACGACTACTGTATATACAAGAACAAAACAGGGGTGGCTGAGTAGAGGAGAAATGCTGAGAATAAAATAAACAACGTTTCCTGCTGGTAATTACACGAGTGAGTAGAAAAGGGATTAGAGTCACCTGCATCGAGGGTATATTTGTCAAAAAATAATTTTGATATTCTATTACTATGCTGTAATCAACGTTCATTTTTTGTAGAATGGTTTTAAAAAATATATCAATTAGTTTCCTGAGCAATTAAGGGTAATAGTCTATTCATTTTTTTTTCCCCAATGCTTTGGTACAATTATTTCTAGTTCATTATTTCAATAGCTGACTGACTGCTGTAAAAAGAATATGATGCTGCAAGAACGTTACAGACCATAAAAAAGTTAGAGGTAATAGTCACGTCATTCTGGGGACCCCGTGGGGAAATCTCAGCCAAGGTTCGCTTTAGGTATTTTTTTCTTTTTTTAACATTTTGATTACGTTGTGGAAGAAAAGCATCACTTAGTATAAAGCAACATTTAAACATTATAAACATTTAATACTGGTTACAACACCCGGCCAAGAAAGTCCTATCACCAGTCTGTCTGCTGGCCTCTTCCTCCCTCCTCTCTGTCCCCTCCATACCCCCCCGCTAGTCCCTCTCCCCAGGAGAAAGATCATAAATAAATTTGGGAGCTGAGTGCCATTAATAAGCTTTTTACAAAACAACCCAACCCCTCCCAACCCCTGCTCTTCCTCTGGGAAGTGTCCAGAATTTGACATGAAAAAGTCGAAGGTGTTTACAAATCATCGCAGCTTGAGAAGCACAGATCTCCAGGAGACCCTCCTCGGGAGAAGGCAGTCGGAGAGAGCTGCTGCAGTCTCTTGTCAACTCTGTCACTGGCGAGAGCATCGTGTATGTCTCCAGCAGTTCCTCCTCGCGCTCCCCAGTATAAATTACAGTTTGCCACTGTGGCAGAAAGTGATAAAAAAAAAGGGAACATCTCCAGCTTTTCATAAAATCTTTTCTGTGGCTGAAATCTTGGGCTTACTCTTTTTTTTTTCCTTTCTTTATCCTTTTTTATAAACGGCCAAGCGGGAGAGGAAACGTCTCCGAGTGTTTGCACAAGGTGCAGTCATATAAGGAGGTGCTGCAGCTCAACGAACAGTTTGTTTTAATCGCTTCAAACAGAAAGGAACCAGAACAAGTTGTCTTCCACTTTGTTTCCAGAGGGGAAAAAAGTCAACATCTGTGGCCTCTGGCATTTTAAAGCAGTATCTGGGCAACGTACGGAGAGTGAGTGCTCGCTACAGCTGCCAGTAAAGGGAGGTCGCTGGATTCGATCCTAGAAGGAAGCACAAGAGCCACATTGAACCCAGCCCTGAACGTAGCTGGGCTGCACACAGCCTGCTCCAGCCCCAGGGTTTGCCTTCGGGCCAGGAGCGTATCCAGCTCCCGGGGCAGGACATCCTTCAGGGAAAATCGGAGCCAACCGCGCCTCTCCCCTAACACACCGCTGCCAGCCGGGCTCCTCCAGCCACCCGAGTGTTTCTGACACCCCCCAGCCGTGCCTGCGCCTGATGATGAGCCACTGTCAGCACTGCCGCAGCTCCTGCCTGCCTGGGTTTTTGTTTTTTTTTTCACAGGGCCAACAAACTGGTGAGAAAGCAGATGGAGGGAGGGAAAACAGCAGATTCCTTCCTACCCTTCAAAGTAAAGGGAGGAGTAGGTGGGGGACACGGTACAGGAGCAGAGGACTCTGCTGATACTTCTGCATCTCACCCTGCTGCAGCTGCTGCCCCATCTCCAGCTCCACGTGTGCTCCGTCTGCCTTCCTGCTCCCCCTGTACTCCTCTGCACAAAAAGACACCCAGAGCCTTCCTACAAACACCCCTGAAACAGCTTCTCTGCCTGTGCCCCGCACCCCAAGAGGCACTATGCACCCTGCACGACACACAGGGTGTGTTCTGCCACGTAGGGAAAGTCAGCCCGGAGCAATCAGCTGCCCCACACTGTTCAGAGACGACTGACCCACTAAGGAAGGACTCTGACAAGCTCTGGAGCACTGAGCCCATCCTCCTGGAGGTCCTCAGGACCAAGCAATAGGTAAGGAGGAGCCTGCGGCCATGGGTGATTTGTGCCACCCTACGGTCCCAGCCCCATCTGGGAATCCATTTCGCCGTGCTGGGAACAAGCCCAGGCGCAGGACTCGGCACCAGGAAACCCAGGGCAGCACCGCTCGGAGGAAGGTTGTGATCGTACCCCAGCACCACGCCCAGCTCCTTGACGTGAACTCTCATCTGGCCTTTGAGATACTCGGACAGCATCTTGCTTTTGAAATAGAGCTCCTGCAGCCGATCCTCCAGGTGCATCACACACTAGAAAGCAAAGGGAGTCGTGTCAGGGAGAAACCAGCACTTTATCCAAACTGCACCCAGCCTCCGAGCAAACCAGCACAGAGCCCCTGTGTCTGCTGCCTTTTCCCTGGCCGTGTCTAGGTGAGAAATTAGTAAGAGATTCACTGGCAAGAGTCTTACTTTTGAGCAGAAGCCTTTGATTGCATGCTAAATCAGAATTAACGAGACAGCTGTCTTGGTTAGAGGGCAGCGTTGAAAAACCAGCTCCAACATCAGGGGACACTGGCTACTAAAACTGTGGCGAGGGATAAATGCACTAGGCAGAACTGTACAACCTCTTTAACCTAAGAACATCCCTTCAGATGCTTTAAAAACGTCACCCCCTCGGTTGTCAATTATACTTACAAAGTTTGGAGATAAATTATGCTTGTAAAGCTGAAGAGTGGAATGAAGCAGGTTGGAGACGAGACTCGAGACTAACACCTCCTTTCCCAGTTTATTATCAATCATTCGCCTCTGGCTACTGGCCACTTGCACCGTCCATTTGTCCGTGTCTGCAATAATGCAGACGGCTTCTGCGATGGGTTCATCCAGAACAGGATGCTAGAAACAAAAAAATGAATAGCAGAACCCTGAGAATGACAAATGACAACAGTCTTTTCACAAAACATTGTCACCCTGGACAGCAGGGACAGCATCCCAGACACTGCTTCATCGGAAATCCAGTAACGCTGTGTTCCAGCCGTTAAAAACCCAGCTTTACTGGAAGCACGGCACAGCTTAGGACAGTTGCTATTTTACATTTTCTTCCAGGCTTGCAAGTGTGTCACTGGCTGACGATTATCTTTTGATATTTCATATAAAAAGAGTTCTGACAGAACTGAAGTATATTTTAAAAACTCTAAACCAGAAAGTACCCAAAACCAGCTCGCCGTTCAGCACGGCTGTGGGAAGGTCGGGTTTAGTCCCAGTTGTCACTGGTTTCCCCTTACACGAGGGCCAGCAGAGGGAGTCAGGAACCAGCCTGCGCCCAGCTCTTCGCTTCCTTCCCAGCAGCGTGTCACCTCTCGGAAGCCTCAGAGGTTTTAAAAAGCATTTGGAGCCCCGCTGCCCTTCCCCAAGACATTTTTTGGGCTGGACTGTTAGGAAGCACCTCTTTCCGAGGAGTCCCACAGCGACAGTCCCGTGGGGAGCGGCCGTGCCATCCGCGTACGGTGTGACACACGCTGGCCGTTAACGCCAGAGGTGTGGAAGAACATTTCGGGGCTCCCAGGGAGCGGTCGGAGAAGCAGCCTGTCTGCTCACCCATCTGCACACCGCTGCTTCCCCATTCCCTGGGAATAAACTAGAGGGGAGAACTCTTTATTGTCACTCTCCTGGTGACAATAAAGGCGTAGGAAATGCCACACTTCTTGGTCATGCCCCAGTTCATCTTGGGAAAAGCTTCTGCGGAGAAGAGATGATCTCCAGCACACGAGGACTGTGGGTCCACCGCAGCGAGACCCTGGCCAGAGACGCGCAGCAGCCCCAGCGCTTGGTCTGCTTTAACATCATGCCATCCTGCGGGCGTGCAACCATCGGCAGGAGAGGATGGTTCTCTGCAGCTCAGCACAGAGATCCACCTTCTCGAGGGCCCAAGCCTCTCAGCTGGGTTCTAAGTTTCTGTGCTCCGGTGAAATAACCGTGTTTTGCAGTTACATTAATTGAGAGAGGAGAAAAAACTGGTGACCTGGGACTGGAGAAACCTGAAGAGAGCTGTGACAGTAAATATTTCCACTTCCAGCAGGCTTGTACATTCAAAAACATTTGCCTTTCCCTACTGTGACAAATATATTTACCAAATACAGTTTAATTACCTGCACAGCGTGAGACAAATCTGACACCAAACAGTGCCGCAGCTTTTCATCGCTTCCTATTCCTTGCAAAACGAAGTCGGGGACGTAAGATGAACAGTAGCCACCTAGTAAGGATCTTCCAAAGTTGGCAATACTGGGCTGGACAGAGTTCACTTCAACTAATTTTGACCTGCAAGAAAGGCAAAACAAGGAGATGCACAAGAGTAAACACCCAATTCAGCTCACAGAGGCTGCATTCTCACATTTGTCCTCTTCTCTTCGAATTTCCATTCAAGCACTTTTTAAAAAAAAAAAAAAAAAGTTTGAAGTCAGCTTTTGCAGTCTGACCATTGTGGAAGAAGAGGATACGAGCCAAGATCGCAATGCACAAGTAATACCTTTCTTTCCAGACCACTGATCTCTCTATATGCTTTAACGACCAGCAAGCTCAAGAGACACTTTTCCAACCACTGATGCCAAGTTCGGCTACATTCCTCCGAACATGTGACGGGAGAAGAGGCTCAATCTTTTTTAGGCTCTGTTACTGCTGAATTGTACTTACCCAGGGAAAGGAATCTCGTATTCTTCTGCCCAGTCTTCTTGCTCTCCTCCATAGTAGTTACCGCTTGGTCTAGTTAGATCATGACCTGTATCCTCACTCTCGCTGTCACCCAGGGCACTATCTGAACTCTCATTTCTTGGAATGTCCCAATCAATCCCCGGGGTGACTTTTTTCTCTATGTTTTCCCTGTCCCCATGGGGGACACGAATAGAGATTTTCTCTCTTTGGTCCTGCTCATTAAAGCAGTTTTTGAGGGTCTCTTGTCGAACAGAGTCCATAAATTTACAAAATTCGCTAGGTGGTTTGCTAGTCTTTGTACACAGCTTTTTAGAAAACTCTAAACTACTGCTGTGAGCAAGGTCTGTAGCTGCTTGCCCTGGAATATCATCAATAGTCCGGGTTTCGATTGAACTGTCATCAGTAAAATATTCANGTCCGTGTCTGCAATAATGCAGACGGCTTCTGCGATGGGTTCATCCAGAACAGGATGCTAGAAACAAAAAAATGAATAGCAGAACCCTGAGAATGACAAATGACAACAGTCTTTTCACAAAACATTGTCACCCTGGACAGCAGGGACAGCATCCCAGACACTGCTTCATCGGAAATCCAGTAACGCTGTATTCCAGCCGTTAAAAACCCAGCTTTACTGGAAGCACGGCACAGCTGAGAAGGACAGTCACTATTTTACATTTTCTTCCAGGCTTGCAAGTGTGTCACTGGCTGACAATTATCTTTTGATATTTGATATAAAGAGTTCTGACAGAACTAAAGTGTATTTTAAAAACTCTAAACCAGAAAGTACCCAAAACCAGCTCGCCGTTCAGCACGGCTGTGGGAAGGTCGGGTTTAGTCCCAGTTGTCACTGGTTTCCCCTTACACGAGGGCCAGCAGAGGGAGTCAGGAACCAGCCTGCGCCCAGCTCTCGCTTCCTTCCCAGCAGCGTGTCACCTCTCGGAAGCCTCGGAGGTTTTAAAAAGCATTTGGAGCCCCGCTGCCCTTCCCCAAGACATTTTTTGGGCTGGACTGTTAGGAAGCACCGCTTTCCGAGGAGTCCCACAGCGACAGTCCCGTGGGGAGTGGCCGTGCCATCCGCGTACGGTGTGACACACGCCGGCCGTTAACGCCAGAGGTGTGGAAGAACATTTCGGGGCTCCCGGGAAGCGGTCAGGGAAGCAGCCTGTCTGCTCACCCGCCTGCACACCGCTCCTTCCCCATTCCCTGGGAATAAACTAGAGGGGACAGCCTGCCTTCCCCTCCTCTCCTGGTGACAATAAAGGCAGAGGAAATGCCACACTTCTCGGTCATGCCCCAGTTCATCTCGGGAAAAGCTTCTGCGGAGCAGAGATGATCTCCAGCACACGAGGACTGTGGGTCCACCGCAGCGAGACCCTGGCCAGAGACGCGCAGCAGCCCCAGCGCTTGGTCTGCTTTAACATCATGCCATCCTGCGGGCGTGCAACCATCGGCAGGAGAGGATGGTTTCTCTGCAGCTCAGCACAGAGATCCACCTTCTCGAGGGCCCAAGCCTCTCAGCTGGCTTCTAAGTTTCTGTGCTCTGGTGAAATAACTGTTTTACAGTTACATTAATTGAGAGAGGAGAAAAAACTGGTGACTTGGGACTGGAGAAACCTGAAGAGAGCTGTGACAGTAAATATTTCCACTTCCAGCAGGCTTGTACATTCAAAAACATTTGCCTTTCCCTACTGTGACAAATACATTTACCAAATACAGTTTAATTACCTGCACAGCGTGAGACAAATCTGACACCAAACAGTGCCGCAGCTTTTCATCGCTTCCTATTCCTTGCAAAACGAAGTCGGGGACGTAAGATGAACAGTAGCCACCTAGCAAGGATCTTCCAAAGTTGGCAATACTGGGCTGGACAGAGTTCACTTCAACTAATTTTGACCTGCAAGAAAGGCATAGCAAGGAGATGCACAACTGTAAACACCCAGTTCAGCTCACAGAGAGGCTGCATTCTCACATTTGTCCTCTTCTCTTCGAATTTCCATTCAAGCACTTTTTAAAAAAAAAAAAAAAAAAGTTTGAAGTCAGCTTTTGCAGTCTGACCATTGTGGAAGAAGAGGATACGAGCCAAGATCGCAATGCACAAGTAATACCTTTCTTTCCAGACCACTGATCTCTCTATATGCTTTAACGACCAGCAAGCTCAAGAGACACTTTTCCAACCACTGATGCCAAGTTCGGCTACATTCCTCCGAACATGTGACGGGAGAAGAGGCTCAATCTTTTTTAGGCTCTGTTACTGCTGAATTGTACTTACCCAGGGAAAGGAATCTCGTATTCTTCTGCCCAGTCTTCTTGCTCTCCTCCATAGTAGTTACCGCTTGGTCTAGTTAGATCATGACCTGTATCCTCACTCTCGCTGTCACCCAGGGCACTATCTGAACTCTCATTTCTTGGAATGTCCCAATCAATCCCCGGGGTGACTTTTTTCTCTATGTTTTCCCTGTCCCCATGGGGGACACGAATAGAGATTTTCTCTCTTTGGTCCTGCTCATTAAAGCAGTTTTTGAGGGTCTCTTGTCGAACAGAGTCCATAAATTTACAAAATTCGCTAGGTGGTTTGCTAGTCTTTGTACACAGCTTTTTAGAAAACTCTAAACTACTGCTGTGAGCAAGGTCTGTAGCTGCTTGCCCTGGAATATCATCAATAGTCCGGGTTTCGATTGAACTGTCATCAGTAAAATATTCAAACAGACTCATGCTCTCGGCGTTGTACGGGTTTGGATTCCAGCTCTGATGCTCACTAGCAACTTGAGGAAAGGGTTCAGCTGTCCCACAGTCTCTATTTTGGTCCTCAACAGTTTGTTTAGCTTCACAGTTCTGATCAGCAGACACTCCTTCCTCCGTTGCTGGTGGGCTGTGATGCCTGGCGATTTGTTCCACTACTGCCTGGCTTCTGAGTTCGATGTCTGAATCGGGCGACATGGAATCTCCGATGAGGAAAGTCACCTTCGTCTGAGCCTCGGCAGCACTGCAAGGAAACGCGTCGCAGAAGAGCTTATCCGGCGGCTTCTTTTCCAAAGCAATACTGAGCGACCTCGGTACGCTGACCTCCTGGTTGCCCGATTCCAGCGAGGCTTCGTTCCTCCACATGTTTGATGTTGGCTCCAAACCAGATTCCGTCACTCCGCGTTTTTCTGGTGAAGCTGACCCCGTGCACACCACGGTCTCTAGTTTTGCATCCAGGCAGGGTCTCGGCTGGTTAACATCAACAGCATCTTCCTGGCAATCATCGGGAACAATAGTTCTGTTGTCATCTGAAGAAGTTTCCAGCTCAACCTTAGGAGTGTTTTGAGTGTCTTCTCTCTCTTGCTGTGGAACACCTTCAATGTTCTGTGCAAGGGAAATGGGACACTTGCAATATTTACAGCTACAGTTCGGAGTTCTTGTTTCTTCAGACCCTGTCAGTGGCAAGCTGCCCCTGTTCTTGTGCATTGTGACAAGCACATACTCCGATTCTTCTACTTCTCCTTTCTCCAGCGTGGTAGTTATAACGGTTCCAGGCATGACAATGGCTTCATCTTCCCCATTTTCTAGAAGATGCGTCTCTTGAAGTTCAGAGCATCTGATGAAGTAAGTAAGGAAATAAAGCAATCTCTGTACCAGGTCATGCCTTTTGCCAACCACAACTGTTTTCGCTAATCTCACAGGTGATCCAATAGCTCCATACAGGTCACCTAGAAGAGAAAATAAAACAGACAATTATTTTGTATCTTGCAAAGAAATTATTCTTCTAACAGACAATTGCTGTGGCCAGTTTTCAAAGGCCAGGTCTACAACGGAAAAACACTGAAGCAGAAGAGCGAGGACAGCTATGCCAGTATTTTGTTTTCACTGCAGAGAATCCCAAAGATGCTGTTGGTATCGTGTGTAAGGTGACACGCTGGTCAGGGAGACATCTGATCTTGCATATTAGGGAGTATTTGAACCACCTAACTTCAGTGCCCAGCTTGGGAGGCTCGTCTCCTGGGTTCCTTATATAGCTGTAGGAGACAGGAGGCATCTGCTCCCAATTACCCCGGGCAGTCTGGAAACTGGGCTGAACTTTCACCCACCGAGAAAGCTGTAAGGAGAAACAAACCTCTGCCAAGAACAAGGGCAAAAAGTGACAGTGGTGGGTGCATAGCTGAAGCCAACCTTCTTCTCTTCCCTCTCCTTGAGCTCTACTATGGGTTGGATGGGTTGTTTGGTCTGTACTCCAGGTTAACCCGGGGAAGTGCCCATGCATGTGTTGTTCTGCAGGGATCAGGGCACTGCATGAATGCAGAGGTGGGGGGACAAGGGATCCAGGAGGCCCCAAAGGCCAGCCTAACACCAGTGGGTCCCTTGAGTGCCATGAGCTTGGAAATCAAGTCTTCTCACCAAGTCCCTGGCCATTCCTGCCTGTCCCAGAATGGGGCAGCCTTGCAAAACCTTCCTTTCCCTTCCCTAACCAAACGGCAATAGAGTTTGGGTGCGGAGCAGGACAATGTGACCAGAGCATAGTAAGCTCCTCTCCTCTTCTCTACTCAGCAATTAGAAGACAGGCTGATTAGCTACTCAATCACCTAGGCTGTGAGACCTTACCCAGGGGGTTGCCTAGTCATGAGTTCCTGCACGGTGTCGCTCCTTTGCCTGTTGTATTGAGAATATCTTCCTTTCTCATCAAAAGATGCATTTCCTTGATCTGCTCTTTCCAGAAGCAGGCTGACTGACACCAGCATCCCAAAAAAAACCAACTGATCTTCCTTACAGAGAGAGGACCAGAGGAGGACGGGAGCCCTCCATCATCACCACGGCAGGTGACCTTAGGAGACCTGCCACAGGTGACTACAGAGGGCTTGACTTTTTGGCTGCCATTCTGGAAATTGTAATGCCTTAAGAAATTACAGCGTATATGAAAAAATACAGTGACCAGCTCTAAGCTTGAAATACACACTTTTGTCTCGTTTTGATTATAAAAAATGAAATTAACTTGGGGGGAGGAAGCAACAAGCTTCTATAAAACCCCCCGCGCGCATACCGGTTGATATAAAGCTGTTGGATGTTCAGAGGTGTTTGCCACGTACCGAGCTGTGCCCACAGCGGGTTGTACGGGTGAGTTTTGGCCAGCATGTCCACGCTCTGGGAAGAATGCTTTTCCAGGAAGATTCTGATAGGGGGCTGGCCATTCGGCATGACGGTGGGGACCCAGGCCAAGTGGTTAGTCAGGACTGCAGTCAGCAAAGCTGGTAAAAACCTGAAAGCAAAATGTTCAACGTCATTTTTTTCCAGGTACACACTCAGGATGTTAAACTACATGGATCAAGGATTGCTGAAACAACCTAACAAAGTCAGCAGAGATCATCCCTTCAGTCTGGGTTCCCTGGGGGGAGACGGGAGGTCTCTATCCTCCCCCCGACCCCTGCAAAGCTCTTTTTCAGAAGACACTTTCAAAGTAAGATGAAATATTTTAGACTTGTGGCATTTCACTTCCTCTGTTTGGCAATAATTATGAGACTTCCTATTTTGCAAGCTTAATGTTATAAAACATCTCAAAAACCCAACTTAACTTTCTTCACTGTAAGAAAACAGGGGCACTGCGGTGTGGCCTCTACTCCCAGAAGGAGACCCCAAACCCTTAGGATCTCCGACTGCTGATGAGAAGGAAGGCTATTGCTACCAAACCTGTAGAATAGCTAGGTGCTATGTTCCTTCATCCAACTGTTCTGCAATTTAGGCATATATGGCTGCTCCTTTGCAAAAAGGAAACCCCCCGAGTTCTGTAATAGCACCAATAAATCAAAGCAGCTCAGCCAGAAAGACTCTGGGCTTACACCGGTTTTCACTAGCTAAGCAAGTAAAGCGAAAAACCTTCTGAAAAATGTTAACTATCCGATTTATTGTAACGACAGAGCACGATTTCTGCTCCGTGGAGGGAAGGCTTTTCCTGCCCAGTGCCTTTTCCTGGCAGGAGGAGCGTGCAGAAGCGCAGCCCAACAGCCTCCCACATGCCGACAGATGGTGCTGGCGGCCGCTGCAGCGGCTCAGGTGCCCGGGGAGGAAAACAGTCCAACGTCACCGAGCCTCGAAATAATGCTGTTGGAATAGTTTACAAGCATCAGGAACCCTACAGTTTAAATTTAGCCCCATTTCCTCACTGGAGACAGCTAAAGGAGGAAAAGAGATTTAAAACTGGATTGAAAAGGATATGGGGATTGGTTTTCCTCTTGCTTCCATCAGTGTAAACCTCACAGTATTTTAAATAAAGCAAGCAAACAAACCCAAACAAATGACCATTTAAATGTAACCAAGATGTACAGGGCTCAGCACGGCAGGGACTCAAAGAGCTAATCCCAGGAAAAAGCTCCCATTGCAGCAGGAAAAAATTATTTTCAGGAAATCCATTCGAACCCCTCACAACTCCCTCCAGGTTCTCCCATTGCACTGAGGCAGGAGAAGATGGACCATGCTGACCACCAATTGTCACCCTCCCATGTCGGGGAGAGAAAAGGTGACACAGTTGGGGGCACGGCTGGAAAACGGTGAGCAGCAGCCCCTTCCCCACCCTGCAGAGAGCAGCTTCCCTGGAGCTAACAGCTGGTCTCCCAGTGCCGTTCCCACTCAAACTTCACATGTTTGTGCTCGTTTTAGGACTTCAACGGAGCCAAACGCTTTAAAAAACTTCCCCTGTTCATGCCCTGGAGAGAGAGGATGGAGTGTTGACAAAAGAGTAAATTTATCAGATTTTCCCGAGTTTATCAAGAACATTCTCAATTTTTAACAACCAACCGCTCCCGGCTGTGTCCCGAGGGCGGAAAGGTGAGCACTGACGAAGCACACCATTGCTTTAGTGGCATTTTACAGAAGTCAGGTTTAATAGCAATTTGCGGTGAGACAGTATTACAGACACAGCTCTTACTGAACGTCTAACCTTGCTCACCGTACGATAACTGATTTTGAAAGGTAGATTAATGCATTTCATAAGGTATGTTCACCCCCTTCCAGACATACACACCCATCACGCGCTTCCTACAGGCACGTTTCAAACGTTTATCCTCTAACAAGACTTGGAGGATTGCGGGGAAGCAGGCATTTAGTGAGATACTTTCTTGTTTCTTTTTCTGGTTTTAAAAAGAAGGTATTTATGGATGGCCTTTTCATTACCAGGATTTTAAAAACTGATTCAAAAATTGAAATAAAAAGGCATAAACACACACGTAATTTAAAAACTAAAATCCACCATACTGGTTTTTAGAAGCATTTTCCATCAAGAAAGTGAATTCCTTCATGAAGCGATGGCAAAGCTGGTTCTTTTCTGGTGTCCCCGACATCATCGTAAGCCAGACGGGCTCCCCAATCCGTGGCATGGTGTAGAGATTGCAAATAGTCGTTCTAGAAAACAAAACAAAAAAAAAAATCCAGAAGAGTAAACAAAACAATGAAAGGCAGAGATCCCTACTCAAAGAAATAAAATTCCTCTCCTCAACCATCACCTAAACCATGGTGTCCGTTAATAGTCAGAATTCACCCACCCCAGAGAGCTGAGCCTCAGAGGTGCTTCGTGCATCTGCCTGACCTGACCCCAAGCACAGCAACAGTCCCTGGCCAGAGTCAAGAGCTGCCCTATTCTGAATGGAGAAGAAATTAATTATTTGTTGTTATCTCCCTGCTTTCTCTCCGTATTATTCCAACCATGTAAAACCTCCATAGTTCTGCTTGATTTCTGACTGGGGCATGTTTATGTATCTGACTTATAAAAATACCTCCACTTCCTCCCTGCTTTAAAATCTGGTGCATCTCCAGGGCAAACCCACTGGAGTGTGGATGTGTAGAGCCGGGGACCAGGTTACTTCTTTAGCTCTAAATATAGCGTATGAGAGTCACAGCCACCCCACGGTTTGCAGGATTATGCACCTACCCACATCCTTTGTGACTTTGCAGAGGACAGTAAATGCACAGTTAAAACTCTGGCTCTGCAGTAAAACCCCAGACTAAAACCCCTCAGATTACAGTTAAACTCCTCTAAAATCTAAACCAAATTAAAGTACAACGCCTATGTTATGACACTCTGGGAACCTGTACTTTCATCCCAGTAAAACTGTAGCCTGAAAAAAACCAAAATAAGAAATGAAATGACTGATCAACTCCAGTTTCTCTAATGCACTCCTTTTCCTAGAGGAGATACTTTTGCTTTACAAGAAAAAGATTTACATTATCCCATTATCCCCATTACCATCCCTGATTTATAAAGATCTTCTCTGCGTATCTTGGTCTAAAAATTTACAGACACGTCCAGAAGCGATGGCTGTGCACATCGAGCAGCAGCTGCCAAATCCTCCTTGGGTTAAAGTGAAACTCCCTGGTAAGAGCAGAAGAGCAGCACACAGCAGCGCCAGGACGAGGGGCACTCGGGGGAGGAAAGAATTATTCCTTGGCTATATGGCAGAGGAGAAAGCAGCTGTACGAGACCCCCAGAGCAGCTCCCCAAAGGGCAGCAAAGGTGACCTGCATGATGCTGAAGCCACCAGGACTGCTGAAGAAGAAAGGGGGTGAGGGAAGCAGTGGCATTTTCTGTGTTATTTTCTTCCTACCAGTTTTCATTAAATACAAAATCCATCCTGTGTGTTCACAATAGTCAAAATCCACTCCACCCTCCTCAACGGCTGGATTTTCAGACACTCCAGTGCCACAAGCACGATGGGAAAGACAGAAAACAGTCAACGGGCTGGAGAGGGGGAAAGTCAAGTTACCTTTGTGCTCCCCAGACCCGTGGCACCCAGAGGGCTTGCTGGCTGCTGGGTCCGTTCAGAGCAGCCTCGGAGCTGCTCCACGTTCCCCTGTGCTGCTGGTCCCGGGAGGAAAGCTCAGCCTGGTCACGGACCCAGGCACAACCCTGCTGGGTAAGATGTGAGTGGGGCACGCAGCTGGGGGACACCGGCACTGCCGCACGCGGGGGGAACCGGAGGGTCTCCAGCAGCCCAGTGCTCTTGGGGCAGCGGGGTTTCACACCTCCGCAGCAGGAGCTGGGACTAGAGGTGGGATTACTAAAGGGAAGCTTTCTGTTCACAGCCCATTGACGGGAGCGGATGGGAGAGGGGCCCAAAGAAAGGGAGAAACCCCAAGTCCAGGGAGTTCAAAGCTTGATGAGTTTCAAAGCTTAAAACAAGTATCAAAGCTTACACCCCCTCGACACAGCTGACTTTAGAAGCTGAAGATAAATTGCAAAACTTAACATAAAATACAGCTTATTTCTCCTTTGTATGCAAACTAACCAAAGCCAAGCCTCTTGCAGCTTGGCTGTTTTGAAAAAAAAAAAAAGAAACTACTTCTATACTGAAACCAACATATTAAAATATTTGTTTTCGTTGAAAAGATAGACCGAGTCTTGTGATTCGTTATTTACTATTCTGGTAACCCTGGCTGCATCTGCAACTGATAGTGTTTCCTCCGAGAGCGATCAGATTGCCCTGGCCGGCGGCCAGCAGGCATGTGACTGCGGCGCAGGGAACCCTCCATGCCAGCGCAGGCAGCAATGGCACACAAACCAAGGGCAAGGATTAACTGCTTTCCAGCTCTGCAAACACGCAGGGGAACGCTCGCCCTTCCATTTGTTAAAGAATAAAAACAAAAATGAAAAAAAAAAAATAAAAAAAACCAAACTAACCCCCCCCCAACAACAATAACAAAAAAAACCAAAACACTACAGGGAATTTAACCGGATTTAAAAAATAACAGCCATTAAAAATCAAATTGACCCCCTCCTCTTGGCTGTCTGCAGCCAGCAGCCCCCTCCCCTCCGCTCGCTGCCCCCACCACACACCAGCATCCCACACCCCTGTGCAGGGGAAAGCTCAGTTAATGAGACTCTGTTCTTTCGAGGGCTCCAGTACATTTTAAATTGTTTATATTTATATTTCTGGAGCTGATGGGCACCTCGGCACCAGGAAGGGGTGCAGCAGGGGCTGGGGGAGCTCCTCACAAACACCTTCGCATCTAACAGCAGCCTGAAACCAAACAAAGCCCAGCCCAGCCACAGGAAAATGAAAACCTGAGCAAAACCCCTCCTGCAAACCCCCTGGGGTCTGTCTGCTCTGCGGGCACAGATGGCACCGAGGCGAGCGGTCCTGCTGCTGCGGTCAGGGGCTGTGCTGCTCCCCCCTCACCCCAACACACCCGCAAACCTCCCCAGCCTTTGTCCTGGATTTTAGCACCAGTCCGAGGCGTCTTCCCCTGGTGCTGTACAAAGCAAACAAGGCAAATGGCTCCTCCTGGATGAGAGCATCCCCCTGCAGCCCCCTTCCTCCCCAAGGAAACCCTCCGGACCCCCAGCACCATGCTGGGAGCTGCTCTGCCGTTTAGGAGCTGCAGCATAACAGCAAATCCCAGCATCTCTTTAGGGATTGTTCCAAAAACGTTGGTGGTTTATAAAGCTTAATTCACATGCATTTCCTCCCTATCCTCATTCCTTCTTTCCAAAGATGATTTTTCCTTAAAAAAGAGAAAGATACCAAAGGCAGTAATTGCTGCAACAAGCGCAGACACGGGGCTCTCCCCCCCGCAGGGACCCCAGGTGACTCCAGTGCCCATGCTGGCACAGGGGCCGGCTGAGCAAAATGCACTGCTCAGTTCCCAGCAGCATAAGCTGCTTAGAAATTACAGGCATAAAATCGGATCAAATTTGGCCGCCAGAAAGCAGAGAGAGGTGTTTCCCTAGGCTTTGCGTTCAGCGTTTCCTTGCCAGTCTGCGTATTCGCCACCCAGGTATTAGTCAGACGCATAATCTGTATCATCGACGTGCGGCACTGGCCCCGGGGACCGGGGGGAGCCGAAATGTTTATGCAAGTACAGTAGCTTATTTCGTAAGTCATGTGTCTGCACAGCTGACATCTGAAGAGAGCTTTAAGCCTCTAAGACAAGTGTTAATAACTAAATCCATCAGTGCTTTAACAAATTAAAAATTGCTGTAAAGTGAATAATGAAGCAATGGCAGACCTGGAGCTGGGCACCAAACTGATGGCAAAGTGATCAACAGCATCAGCTTGCAGAAGCAGCCTGGGTCTGTCAGAGAAGGCAGCTTTGTTTTTCCCAGGATGACAAGAGCAAAGGAAGGGGTCTGCTTTGCTGCCTTCTTTTCTCCCCCCAGCCCCCCATACAGGCAGGTAAATGCCTGTCTGACCCTGCAGCCAGCTCCTTCACAATAACCCTGCCTGCAGGCTGATGTACCGCCACAGCACCTTCCCTGCGGAGGGGCTCTTCTGGGTGGCAGTGGGCTACGGTAATGACCGTCACCCTCCCTCCTGCCTGCTCTGATCAGCACAGCAGCATGCCCCCAGGATCGGAGGGTATTTGTATCAGAGGAGTGCACATCAGCGATGCTCGAGAACCTCTGAAAGTCTGGGGTTTTAAAAAAATAATAATAAAAAAGAGACTGCAATGAGTTAAACCAGCCCAAGATTACGTTTTAGAAACACCAACCCACTGAAGTCAGCACCCTCCTTCCCTCCAGCAGAATTTGCTAAGAGGGCAGGAATCAACACAAGTCTCAGGTTCACAAAAGGACTCCGGGCTCCTGACTTCCCCGTGACTTCAGTGGGAAAGCAGACGCCTAAAGAGATAATAGTGGCCTAAATGGGTTTGCTGAACCTCTGCCAAAGCATCTTTGCATCCAGCCTTCAGTATTAAAATACGCTTTTCTTTTTTTCTTACTAAACACATATTGCATTACTTTGAAAAGCAAGTGGCTCCTGCATGTTACAGAAAGACTCTTCTCGATGCCAGCACCCATTGCCACCCCGAGACGCCACGGAGGCAGGAGGACCTTGCCCGGCTGGGGACACCGGCTGCTGCACGCCTCCGAATGCACTCAAAAAAAAAAAAAA
>VZTO01027617.1:43171-104017 GCA_013400615.1 Syrrhaptes paradoxus
ATTCCTTCTTTCCAAAGATGATTTTTCCTTAAAAAAGAGAAAGATACCAAAGGCAGTAATTGCTGCAACAAGCGCAGACACGGGGCTCTCCCCCCCGCAGGGACCCCAGGTGACTCCAGTGCCCATGCTGGCACAGGGGCCGGCTGAGCAAAATGCACTGCTCAGTTCCCAGCAGCATAAGCTGCTTAGAAATTACAGGCATAAAATCGGATCAAATTTGGCCGCCAGAAAGCAGAGAGAGGTGTTTCCCTAGGCTTTGCGTTCAGCGTTTCCTTGCCAGTCTGCGTATTCGCCACCCAGGTATTAGTCAGACGCATAATCTGTATCATCGACGTGCGGCACTGGCCCCGGGGACCGGGGGGAGCCGAAATGTTTATGCAAGTACAGTAGCTTATTTCGTAAGTCATGTGTCTGCACAGCTGACATCTGAAGAGAGCTTTAAGCCTCTAAGACAAGTGTTAATAACTAAATCCATCAGTGTTTTAACAAATTAAAAATTGCTGTAAAGTGAATAATGAAGCAATGGCAGACCTGGAGCTGGGCACCAAACTGATGGCAAAGTGATCAACAGCATCAGCTTGCAGAAGCAGCCTGGGTCTGTCAGAGAAGGCAGCTTTGTTTTTCCCAGGATGACAAGAGCAAAGGAAGGGGTCTGCTTTGCTGCCTTCTTTTCTCCCCCCAGCCCCCCATACAGGCAGGTAAATGCCTGTCTGACCCTGCAGCCAGCTCCTTCACAATAACCCTGCCTGCAGGCTGATGCACAGCCACAGCACCTCCCCTGCAGAGGGGCTCTTCTGGGTGGCAGGGGGCTACGGTAATGACCGTCACCCTCCCTCCTGCCTGCTCTGATCAGCACAGCAGCATGCCCCCAGGATCGGAGGGTATTTGTATCAGAGGAGTGCACATCAGCGATGCTCGAGAACCTCTGAAAGTCTGGGGTTTTAAAAAAATAATAATAAAAAAGAGACTGCAATGAGTTAAACCAGCCCAAGATTACGTTTTAGAAACACCAACCCACTGAAGTCAGCACCCTCCTTCCCTCCAGCAGAATTTGCTAAGAGGGCAGGAATCAACACAAGTCTCAGGTTCACAAAAGGACTCCGGGCTCCTGACTTCCCCGTGACTTCAGTGGGAAAGCAGACGCCTAAAGAGATAATAGTGGCCTAAATGGGTTTGCTGAACCTCTGCCAAAGCATCTTTGCATCCAGCCTTCAGTATTAAAATACGCTTTTCTTTTTTTCTTACTAAACACATATTGCATTACTTTGAAAAGCAAGTGGCTCCTGCATGTTACAGAAAGACTCTTCTCGATGCCAGCACCCATTGCCACCCCGAGACGCCACGGAGGCAGGAGGACCTTGCCCGGCTGGGGACACCGGCTGCTGCACGCCTCCGAATGCACTAAAAAAAAAAAAAAAACAAAAAACCAACCCACAGAATTGCCAAAGTCTGCTGCCTTAGGAAATTCATTTATATGAAATTAAACTGGATTTAATTTACCTCCTTACACTATTAAAGAGTAATATTTATATCACCATGGAAACCTCTGCATAAAACTGGTAGTTAGACACATGCTTCCAGTGCTGGTTACGCAACGGCCGTGTCATGTGCATGATCCTGTCTCGCAGAGCTCAGGATCAGTCCTCCCATGGCCGCTGGGACAGTATTTTCCTCCTCAGCCTCGCAAGAGCAGCCTTCCTCATCCCATCCCAGCTCAGCACCGCTGAGCTTCCCTCCCAGGAGGAAAAAAAGCTGTCAAAGGGGATTTGGCCCGTGTTTTCAGGGTTATTTTTCCTACGTTTGACACAGGATACGTGCCCCTCCCCACCACTCTGGAACTGTTTAACTTGGAAGGACAAAGGAGAACAGGCAAAGTCCGCTGATGTATCTTGAGGGGGGATGTTTGGGGGAAAATGTTGGGAAAACAGCTGGGGAGGTGGTGTTACCAGGGGGTGGGAATGCAGAGAAATGGCCCTGGGTGAGAACAGGGAGGAGAGGCAGAGCTGGGCTAGCGGAGGAACCACCAGGGCTGCTCAGAGTTGCTGAACTCGTCTTGGCTCCCAGCAGTCACGAGCTCCCTCTGCTCCCTCTCTTGGCACTGTTTATCCATCCACCTCTCACCGCAGGCCCACGTGCTCTCTCTTCCCTGCCTCCTGTCCCTCCAAACGTATCCTCTGCTCTGCCTCACGACTGCCTGGAGGTAAGGTTCTCAAAAATAATACAAATTCTAAAACAGACTGTGCTTTCACCCTGCAACGGCACCTAATCCATGGCATTCAGGTAGTAAGTGCAACTGTAGAAAAAATGAGTGAGCCCTCACTGTTCGGTAAAATCCATCTGATGTCAGGATTTTCTTTTTACAACGTCAGAGCACTGTTTTCTATAATGTCTCTAAAAAGTAGCTCCACAGCAGTTGTAAAAGGAAGCACCCTGCCACTCCCATCTGAGAGGAGATGAATCACTTGAAACACACGGATTTCATCTTAATTCCCTCCCCATGACTTCAACTATGGAAAGGAAATAGAGTTAAATGCCAGGGATGTGCTTATCTGCGTTACTTTGGGTATTAACTGTTGAAGAGAGCTGCTCTGCCGGTACTGATAGTGAGAGATTACANCTTGGCTCCCAGCAGTCACGAGCTCCCTCTGCTCCCTCTCTTGGCACTGTTTATCCATCCACCTCTCACCGCAGGCCCACGTGCTCTCTCTTCCCTGCCTCCTGTCCCTCCAAACGTATCCTCTGCTCTGCCTCACGACTGCCTGGAGGTAAGGTTCTCAAAAATAATACAAATTCTAAAATAGACTGTGCCTTCACCCTGCAACGGCACCTAACCCATGGCATTCAGGTAGTAAGTGGAACTGCAGAAAAAATGAGTGAGCCCTCGGGATCCCTCACTGTTTGGTAAAATCCATCTGATGTCAGGATTTTCTTTTTACAACGTCAGAGCACTGTTTTCTATAATGTCTTTAAAAAGTAGCTCCACAGCAGTTGTAAAAGGAAGCACCCTGCCACTCCCATCTGAGAGGAGATGAATCACTTGAAACACACGGATTTCATCTTAATTCCCTCCCCATGACTTCAACTATGGAAAGGAAATAGAGTTAAATGCCAGGGATGTGCTTATCTGCGTTACTTTGGGTATTAACTGTTGAAGAGAGCTGCTCTGCCGGTACTGATAGTGAGAGATTACAGTGCTGCATTGTACTGTGTGGAAAAGAGAGTCCTCCTGAGAGCTGGTTATCTCAAACACCTTTAGAGCAGAACTTCAAGCAGGGTAAAGGTCTTCCTTTGCTCACCTATCAGGAAAACATACACTAGAGGAGAATTGTCCTAAAATGGCTTTGCAGTTCTTTTCCCCCTCTCAATGGGCCATAAAAGATAATTTAAGAGGTTGCTGGGAGCTTCATTACTACCCAAAGCACAGAAAACCTTGATCGTCTCTGTCCTGTTTGCACCAAGCCCTGATGGATATACACACTTGGCAAAATCGAAAAACACAAACAGATAATAGCGTCTTGCTGTCGCCAATACCTTTATTGTACTTACTTTTGCAAAAGACTTTAGAGATTATAAGTTCCTTATCCTGCACTAAGAACATCCTTCTAAAACAGACACAAAAGACAGGAGACAAACTGCTCACCTGAATTCATTAAGGGCATCAACAATTCTGTTATATGCCAAACTCCGCTGACTGGCATCAGCTGATCTGCGACTCATTTTCATAGCCTTGAAAACAATCATTAAACAGATAAGCAACACATAGCTACAGAAACACAGAAAATGGAAAACAAAGTCATGTGTTTGCCTTTATCTTTCACGCAACTGGTCATGCAAATAATTTTTTTTTTTTTAAGTGAGATGGTATGAGTGCCAACTTTGATATTTGAGGAAAGATAGGTGAGAGACACGCATTCGCAGCCTCTCCTTCTGTGCTTTTCATCATTCAAGGCATAAAAGGGGTCAAAGTTTTCATTGCAGTGGCAAAGTAACCACTAAGTATTTCCTAGGAGAGAGATTTGAAGCAAATCTAACCGCACATTTGAAATGTCAATCTTTGAAAACTTCCTACACATCAGAATCAGGGGGTAAAATGAAGGGAAAGAAAAAAAAGCTCAGTATTTATTTACAGTCTGGAGATAGGTTCTTACCCTGCGATCCACTAGACTCCGATACAGCGAAGCAGGGAGGCAGGAGGTGGCCTTAAAAGCACCTTTCCCCCTCAGCTGAGCCAGGGCTTGCTGGGAGCTCGCACAGCCCGGGGACTGGTGTAGCTCTCAGCAATCCCTGAGATTGCTGGAATGCAGCATGCCCTGTCCTCCCCCTGCGCTGTGCTTTTACTAGCAGCAAGAAACAGCACCAAAGATGTTGTGGAGCAAAGCTCTTTGGTGCAATTCCAATACCCAACGGCAAGCTGATCCCACTTTTGTAAACTAGTAACGAGTTAGGAATTAAATCCGACAGGGCTGGTGGGAACACACAGCAGTACAAGTGCAAGGATCAGGAGAGACTGCGTTTACCTGTTCTATTGCACTCTTCAGTTTGTTCATGTGACTCTCAAAAAGAGGAAAGTGGGAGAAGAAAAACTCATTAAATTTGTTGTTTTCATCTTCATCTCTTGAGAGCGAAAAAATAACTCCAATTGCTATCTTCTTCTTCCTAACGATTCCTGGGCTAGGACCAGAGCTGTCATCTGACAAGTTAAAGCTTTCGTCCATGGACCTTGAAGCACAGAGAAAATAGAAAGTTAATGCAACCCACGGCTTAAAGTTGTACCTTGCTTTCCTGTCTCAATTCTTGAACATTTAACTTCAACAAACACCTCTTGTTTGCACGTGTTGTCAAATCATCACCTTTGATAACATCCGCTTTGCAATTTTTCACAAGCAACCATTAATTGATCCTGCAGTCACAAAAGCTGAAACCAAATTCAAAGTGCTTGTGGGATAAGAATATGGTATTCTAGTTCTCTCCTACCCCTGCCAAGAATTTTTGTTTTGAGTAGGATTTTAGGGCTTCTTATCCTCAGAAGTACAGCCTACAGGTTTACATTTTGCTGCAGGCTTTCTAGTTAGTGCAAAACAATGAACACTATGGAGAAAACATACTAAAATAGACCAGGCGTGGAAGTGCAGCCTGACTTACACCTCTGTAAATTCCCCACGGAAAGCAACAGCCAGAGCAGATGCACATATGCAAGAGCAGAATTCAAGCTGACAACGGTGGAAATTTTACGGGCAGCACCCAGCATTTTCATTCCCAGCTCACCATCGAGGGAAGACCCCGTTCTCCAAGCTGGTAGTCTGGCTGCGACGCCAACGCCGCTGGTAGCTGCTAGCACAGCTTTTGTTAAACGAAGAGCCCGGAGATGGAAACGGAGTGATGAGCAGACTGCTAAGAGATGCTGCAATAATAAGAGAGAGAAATAAAAATCTCTCTAAGAAGAAACAGCACGTGGAAAATAATACCAGCAACTAAACAAAGCCCCTCAAGATAAACTGGTGTTGCTTCTCTTCTGCTTATCTCTGTTTCTTATCTGAAAATAACCAGTTTATAGGAACATTAACAAGACATACAAGCACTACAAGGGTGGGACGGTCCTGCAGCTTTACATAATAGGCAATACACAGGCTGCACCTTGCTCATCAACCCTGAGTATTGGGAAAGAAATTCTTTGTGGAAAGAACTAACATTCATCACACCCTTTACCAGCCTTTCCAATCCTGACCCTAAGTGCCCAATATCCTGAATTTGGGGGGGAGGAGAGGTGTTGTGGAGGCGAATTCATGTTTTAACATTACCATCCTCCTCTGTTTCAAAAGGAGATGACAACAAATATCATGAAGAAATGCTGCAAACTCATTTCAATATTTAATTTGGCTTGCTCTGGGCTTTAATAAATGGCACTGCTGGTCAGATCGGCTCTGTGAGGCTCCTCACGGAACACCCTCGACGCCTACAGCACTTGTACGTACACATGTCGGTATGCATTAATGCTCCATATAACAAATAACCACATTTCAGCACAGGAAAAACATTTGATGTTGTCTAGACACCTCCGTGACAAATATTACTGAATATTTTTTGGAGTCTGTGGGGTTAACGCATGGAAGTGCCATTACCAGATCTGGCTATACCGCTGTCTCTGTCCTCGCTCTGCTCCCTCCCAGGCATATCCATAGGGTTGCTGTGAACTGTAAAACAAGGAATACCAATTAGCAGGGGAATATACAGTTCCTTTCTTGTTTGCAGATCTCCACGTAATTAATGAAACAAAAACATGCTCATTAATTCAGATCAACAGCACCGCACAAGGCCATCACCAAGAAAGGCTGCTTAGCTGAACAAGCCAGAACACTTCCATGTATTTTGCTGAAGTCCATACGCCTATTTTAGTCCAAACTAAACCCAGCACACTTTGTTTCTTTACACAGATATTTTGCAATGAAATTTTAATGTACCAAAAGGATGTTTGTCACATAGGTAGAATTCAATGTACAGACAAAAAAGACACAATATAAACATGGCTTCATTCATATACCAGCTTTCTTTGGTATTTTATATATAATTTGAAAATGATTTTAAAATGCTGTCTTGAAGAAAATAAATACTTTGAAATGATGAGCAGTGCACTGGTTGTTCAGCTAAGCCATAAGCTGTCCAGATTCACAAGATCAAAAGTGTCTCAGGCTCAACAGTCTTTAAATGTGATCTATTTTACAAATACGTGTGTGAAATACAAGCTACTCAGCCATGGAAATAAGACCCAGCCACTAGCAGCAAGAAATGTCCATTTGAAATGAACTTAGGTTAGCTTTAGTTTTCACAGTTTGCTTGAAGCAAGTCCAGATCAAAATAGCTTGACACCATTGTGAAATATTATGTTCAGAAATATTAAATCGACTGTTAAATATATGTTTCCAAAACAAAACAACACAACCAATGAACCCCAGAGAGGACTATTAAAATGCCTGCTGCCCTCTGGGGATTTAAAGCACGTATCCAAAAAGGTAAGAGAGCAGACATCACTGTCTATTTTGGATTTAAAAAAAAAAAAAAAAAAAAAAAAAAAATAATAAAAAAAAAAAAAAAAAAAAAAAAAAAAAAAAAAAAAAAAAAAAAAAAAAAAGAAATCTTATTTCCAGGGCTAAACTACAAAACCACACCGTGTTGTCACACCAGCTAGACTAGGCACACAGCACAGCACACACCACACTGCAAACCTGCAAAGAAAGAGGCGCTCCGGATCAGGCGGAGCGGACCTTGCTCTGAGAATGCCCGCCTAGGGCTGCAAAGCTGTGAAAGACCTACACGGCAAAACGTAAAATACACATGAAAGAATGAGGTTAGTAAAGCAGAACAGTCTGCAGGGAGGGGGCCAGGGCAGGGAGAAGATATAAGCCAACATAAATGCAGCCTAACGTGTGCAGGAGAACAGCTCTTGCGCTTAACAAGAACGTTGATTCAAGGATACAGCTTACAGCTGAACGGGGTGGTATTTATAGAATTCAAATAATAGACCCGGCTTTATACTGTTTCCCATACAAGGAGGGGGTTTCTCTCCAAGGGCTTTTTTTTTTTTTTTTTTTAGTTTAAAAATGATTAATTTATGCAGGCTCAGTGCCTAACTTGATCACAAACAGGAGATTCATGGTGGAGTACAATGTTTGTTTCAACATCCACACTGGTGGGGTGGCTGGGGAACAGTCACTGAAGACGATGGGGAGGAAGGGGGAGAAGGCAGGCAGAAATTCATCTTAGTAACAACAGAAAATTACAGGCTGAAGTAGTCGTTCTAAAGACAGTCAGTACATCAGTGGAGTGAAATGGTCATATAGAAAATAAATGTTAGCAGTCTTAGTAGTCCGTTTTAGAAATAATACTGGATTGTAGGTATACCAGGGAAAGAGTATATTTACTGTACACAGAGCCAGGAAAAACGAATGGGTCTTTTTAATGAGTTAATTGCTGGTTCCTCTCCTAAATTTGAAGCTACTACTCACTCTAAGTTTCCTGATTGTGCAAAACACAAAGGCTGCACCTCAACAAAGCTCCCTTCCATTCTCTTGGGTCTTTACCCATTAGAGGAAAGGACATGAGCAGTGCTCTTTTTTTTCTTTTTAAACCAGCATAACTACAAAAAGCAGCTTTATAGTTCCCAACCAAAACACATAGACCCTTCTCCTCTCACAGGCTGGAGAGCCCGTGAGTCAGGAGCAGGCTTTGCCATTGAACACAGCTGTTGGAAACGCTGCAGTTACACATTAACTTCTGTACCTGCTCTACCCGTGGTTCCCTCTGCGCTGGGAACTGGAAACAAACACTGTCGAACCCACTGAAAACACGTGCAGCTCAGCTACAAAGCAAGCCTCAGCATCCTCTCCTAGCAGGCAAGCTGGTCTCTCCTTGTTGCACGCCCTTGCACCCAGGTGCCCACACCTCCTGGGCAGCTCCCGGGGCAGCTGGAATCCTGCTGCTGGGTGGAGAGGAGTCACCCTCGCTCCAGAGCCGGACACCGATGAACGTGCGGCACTGGCTACACCTAAATCCTACTGAGTCCACGCCTAAGAGCTGCCTTAGCTGAACTTGAACCTGCAGTTTAGATCACGCTGGTGATACAGAAAACTTTTGCCAAGTGCAAACCACAACAAAACCCTGAAAGTACATGAAGTGAGTTCCTCTCTCTTGCATCACTCACACACTGTGAAAAATCACAGCTGAAGTCTGAAAGGAATACTGAACATTAAGAAAAATGCATCTTTTTAACTTTTCTTAAATTCAGGAATCATTTAATAGACAATAGGTTCTAACAGCTTTATTTGGCTTTACTTAAAAATGGACTATTGGGAAAGATTTTAACCAGGTACACAGCTTTGGAGCCTGAAAAGCATTTAAAGCCCAGGCTTAGGTGTAGTCTTATCAAAGTCAGCGTGAAGGAGAGCAGTAAATGCACGCAGCAAGAATTACGACCATGTCAAAACCAGAAACCCAGTTAAAGTAACAAAGTCATCAAATTCACTCCTTAGTTCTGACCCTAGAAAAGTGTATTTTACACACAGCAATCTGCTGGAAAGCAAATGTAAAATGAAAACCCTTATGCACCTACTACAACAGACGTTTGCTTGGAAAGTCAACAACCTAAACCAAGGGAAAGGGAGGACATGCTGCAGAGCTCATCAAGCTGCTGCTGCACTGGACAACCAGCCCCCTGAAGTACACTATCGTTACTATCAGACTTTCATATTCTAGAATCTATGATTACTCAGTTAAAGATACCAGGAAATAAAATCTGTTTGTAATTACCTATATTCCCAAGAAGTCCGTTCATAATTGTACTGTGGTCAGGCTTTAATGTATTGCTGTCTTGATTAATAAACTCAAGACTGTCCTGCAACCTAAAACAAACATAAAACACACAACAAAAGCAGTGATTTGCACTTCAGTAGAATACTGTGTTACCCCATTACAGCCCAAATGGAACCCACAAGATAAGAACACAGGCTTCCTCTAGAAAAAGCCTCCATAGGTAGGTCAATTAACACACAGAAAAGTAAACACTGAACTCTCCAAAGCCAGATGTTTTTGTAACACCTTTTTCTTCATCTTGGACTGAACCCCCACCTCCAGTGTTCTGCCCTCATCCCTCCTCCTCTGGCGGCTGCAGGTACTTCACACCTCACAGTATCAAGCTCCATCACATCAGCATGAAAGGAACGGTTCATTCATTCCCTTAAAGCACACTGAGGTGGAGACAGCCGCAAGGGAAAGGTGAGGACACTAGTGACAGGATGTAACAGATTAGGGAACAAGAAGTCATTTTGCTAGAAAAATAATCTAGAGAGTCCAAAAAAATGTCTTCTGTGTTCTTACATTCACCTGCCTCTGTGCAATAGTTATCATTTGTAACGGACTCACGTATTCAGACTTCCGTAGATGCTGCTCCCAGTGCGAGCGGTGAAAACCTTGCTGAGCATGAGCTGAGGAGGTGAGCTAGATGACAAAAAGGACGATGTCAGTCAGAAACACAGTGCCAAGACAGGCATTCCTTTCCATTTCACAACCCACCGGATTCTACGGACCTAAACACGACATAGCAGCCTTTTGTGTCAAACCCAGAAATTCCTTTTACTCTGCACTTGCGGCATTTGATTCACCACATATTAGCACCAAGGAGTAAGTCTTCCGAAAAGACCAGCAATAAAAAAATTAATCTTACCGAATCTGGTGAATTTTCAGTGTGGAGCCCTTGTAGCTCATGGCCACAGAGCCAAACATCATCTCTCCAAGCATGTTAGCATCCGAGGAACACCGAGAACCCTAAAAAAAAAACCAAAACAAAACTCAACCTCCACCATTCGTTTTAAAGCATTTTAGAAGGTCTAACACTGTTGAAAACAGTTCAATAAAGCTACTGCTGGCAGAGAAAGCGATCTTCACCAGGGCTGTGGCGTGAGCTAAACCACCGAAATCATCCAATACCCCTAACCCATCTACAGGCATAAGGGGGGAGCAGATCCAAACCGCGGCGAGCCAGGGGACTAACAAGCTTTAGGAGGGTGATAACACACTTTCTGAATGAGAACCATTACGCTCAGACCTTGTGTCTGCTTGACAAGAAGAATCCCAAGTTCACTGGAGATCTGAGATTGCACACTGCAGCCCAGTTGGACCCAGACTGATTCATAACATCCGCGGGTGGTATTTTCTGTTTGATGCCTCTTTCCCTGCCACTCCTGCGCTGGTACCAGGAAGGAGCTGTAGCATCGTGATGCCAGGCTTACGCTGAGCGTTTCCTGGTCGGTGAGAGCTTGCTGTCAGGCATACAGGCTAACTACAAAGCAGGAACGTCACTGTGCTGCATCACAGGCTAGACCAAATACTGCAAACAAAACCTAAAATTAAATGTTACTCAGGGCAATCAAGTGGAGATGACTGCTCAGCTGACAGTCATCTTATTTGTGTGCTTTCCATGGCTGAGGTTACTGTCCCTTTATCCAGGGAAGCAGAGTATTAGTGGCTGGCTCTGGCCCTGAATAATTTAAAATTAATGCATGATAATTAATAACACTTCCTTGGAGTAATCCTTCCAAAAGGTCCCTAAAACCAGTCACAGGAATAACCTTGTGTTTGGGAAATGCCAACTGCCATCTCCCCATATCCCTCATCCAAGCTCTGAACAACCAGCATCCTCACCCGGATCCCTGCGGAGGCTTGGCACAAATCTCCACGTTTTGCCCAGTGTCAGACAGTGAGCTCAGAGCAAGGGCAGGATGGCCACACCACGGATTCCTACCAGGAGTAAGGAGTGGTACGAACACGACCGCTTGATGCTGGTGCTCATGCAACAAGGGCAGGAAGGAGGGAACGCTCATCAGCCAAAAGGCAACACACTTATAACACTTTCCAGTTTTTAGCTCTTCTCAAGCACTCTCAATTAAGATGATGGTACTTTAACAGACACGCTAATAACCTCTGAAATCTGCTATCCCTGCAGGAAAGAGAGGGGATGACTAACAGTAGCACAAAAACAAGGATACAGTTGCAGGGTCTGTTAGTGTCCATGTAACAGGGCAACATGGGATCGTTGGCTGGGTCTTGGAGAAATTTCCATCGTTACCTCCCAAGATACCACACCACCTAGGTGTGCTGTAGGCAGTACTGGAAAAACTGGACTTTAAAATCAGTCTGTGTGACCCAGCAGCTCCGAGGAAATGTAAGCATAGATGTTAATGGCTCTAGGAAATGACAGGTCTGCCAGCATCCCAAAATCCTGAAGTAAGAACACTGCAAATTACTACAGCCAAATGTTATGATTGTTATTTTTAAGTCTGTTGCAGATCTCCAGTTGAAGGGCTTATTCTAAATAGATGTCAAGCCCTTGATGGTTGGTTTTGGTTTCAACTTTCTGCTGCTGTAAAAATCTAATTCTAAAGCTGAGGAGAAATACTCTAAGGTAAATTATTGATTTTCCTCACCAAGCAATCAAATTTTAAAAAGCAAGTGAAAATCAGCTGCTTTCCAATTTAATTATAGGGGTTTCCCTTTCCTCTGAAGGACAGAGATAAGCAATGCTGAAGGCAAAGAGCACGATAAGATGCACCCATGGCCTGTTTTGGTCTGGCATTTCCTCTACACTGAACAACAGTAATTTTACCATGCGTAACAGAGGCACATATTTAAAGTCCTTAATTTTGAAACACTGCCACAGCCCAACTCTTTGGGCCTTTAATGCTGCAAAAGAAAGGTCACTCAAGACCAAAGTAGAGTGCAATCAACTGAGGAAAGGGGTTAAATATTAAAAACTCAAACAAAAAAATAGCCAAGGAGCGTGTGGCCAAAAAGGGCACAACCTCCAGCACAGCCAGCTTGGACACAAACCAACCCCTAAGTTGTATTTACCAGCTCACATAAAAACTGATCATAAAACACCCACAAGTGTTTGTGAGTATGCACACTAGCTTATTGGGGGCAGGAAAATTTGCATGATTTGGAAATTAAATTTCTGAATATAATGCGTACAGCACTGAATACTCCTCTTACTGTACATATTGTCCTACCAATAACTGAGAACACATGGAAAGTAAAAACGCAGTACAGAAATGAATGTCAAATGCTGTGGTCAACAGATCAGGAAGACTTTCAGTCCTGACCCCATCGATGAGCAGGTGCAGAGGTAACACTAGGCTCGTAATCTGCAATTAATTGTGGGCAAGCTTAGAACCGTATCCAGCTTCATCTTTATGGAGTCTAACCCCATTTGTGAGGGACATGGATAGGACATACATCCAAAGACAGAAGCCTGGAACAAAGCCCTGTATCCCACCTTGCAATCCAAGCTGCTCATAGATAGTCAAAGTGTAGTTAAGGGAACATAAAGAACTGTTTTGAAAGTCCTGTCCCATTGTATTATTTGGACTTCCATCTTAGCTCTTAAAAAAAATAAATACACAAAACCAAACAAAAGAACTTACAAACACTACAAACACATGAAGTGACCTCTGAGGTTCCCAGACACCGGAGCCAGAAGCTAGGAAATGCCAGGCTGACGGATGTCTGGACAAACTTACTGCAGCCCTTCTGCATACACAACACAAGATTTTATTGTGCAGTAAAGAACGCTTGTATTTATGGCTCTGTCCTCACTTGCTGGGGAAGCCTGGAAGGAGTACGGGGAACGCAGCAGACAGTTTACAACAAATATGCTGTGGAAGACCAGCTTAAGCTGAACGTTCCTGGCACACTTTCCGAGCCAGTCACGGAGCCACACATCCTTTCAGTTCAACGCAGAGAGGTTCTGACCAAGTGATACGCACGAGGAAACGAGGACTTAAAAGGGAAAACTTTCCACAGCTTTCAAACACACTGTCATGCCAACCCCTAAAACGAATTTCCCTTAATAACGTTGACCATTGTTTGCACAGAGCCTGCCCAGTAGGAGAGACAATCTCGGGATAGTGGGGGGCATCATTTTTCTTGGTCGCACAATGCACGAAGGAGGTTATTTTGTGCTGGAAGGAAGCCGCTGACAGAAGTGTCTCTTCCTTTCATAACCGCAGCTAAATGCCCTTCCAGGAAGGGAGGAATGGAAAACAGATCTTCAGGCACCTTACTAAAGCTGTGGAAAAGAGTGTGATGAGAAGGAGAAAACAAGAACACGCAGCTCGCCAAACGCAGCAAGAGCCAAGGTGACAGCGGGAAAGGCAGCACCGAAGGTTCTTCATTTGTATCTAGGGGAGATGAAGACATCAGTAGTACTGTACTCTAGAACGGGCTGTGAAGATAGCAGCTTCCCTCAAACACACAATTACTTCATTACAAAGAGTGGAAGGGCTTAGTTCTATTTTAGGGTGGCTTAATATAAAACACTTGTGATCCATGGAAGGAGAGATGACAGAAATATATCCATGTCAGATGACTCTAGCTACTCTCCTGGCCAAAATCTCTTATGTAAAATGTAACCCAAGTGCACTGAATCCCCTGTTATAAAGCTGTTACACGGACTATCCCTACAGATAGCGTGTTTCTCTGTTATTTCCCTGGAGTTTAGCAATAAAGTAAAATAAACTACCTCACCTATACCCAGGTAGGGTATTTGTGCCAAGTCTGATGATACCGAGCAAGTGTTATCACCCAGGTCATAAGACAGAACAAATGCCCTGGAGAAATCACTGCAATTCAAGACACATCCCAAGAGAACCAGCTGGTTGGTTTTACACTTGTTCAAACCCAAAGCTACAGAATTAAACATTACTGAGAGAGAACCAAAGAGAGATTGTGACTGAAAACTGCTCTCCACCACCAGCCCCAGACTTCAAGCATTTAAAAACATGCAGTGCCTCACCTGCCGTTACTATCTGACACGGGCTATGCAAAAAAAAAAAAAAAAAGGAAGAATGACTCACCTGGTATTTTGGGCATTGTTCTTTTGGATCAGAGAATGAGGAGGATGAATTGATGGAACTATCCAAGGAAGAAGAGCTGTCTCCTCCAGGCTTCAGTTGGCAACATTTCCCAAAAACTCTCACCTGAGCATCGCTGCAGAGTTTCTGAAATACAGACAACAGATGCACTAAGACCCATGGCCTGAAATCACTGTTTAGCAGCATTGTACTTGTTGAGGTAAGATATTTAACAGCTGAAAGGCTTATGCCCCAGGAAAACAATTAACAGAATATTTACTGGTGTCTCTTGCAGCCTGGCTGTACAAAAGGAAGCTGAGTTGGTTTACTTCCAATTAGCCAGGAGCCATCAGGTCACTCCAACTCCATTTTCCTAAGCAGCCATCCATCTCCAAAGCTTTACAAATGACTTTTTTAGACCCAGGATTAGGAGAAAGGATGGTACCAAAGCATTTAAAGGAAGGATGGCAACAAGAGGCTCCAGCTGTCTTCACCTTGCTCCCCGTGCCCAGTGGGGCGGAGGTGACACGGCGGTGCGATGGGCACAGCCCTCCAGAGCGACGATGATGATGACAAGGAGCAGTTCACGGTGTACAGGAAAACACACTGATTAGAATAACCGAGCAAGAACAACACAGAATTCAAGAGAGATTCACGTTACAAGTGTAAGCGGAGAGAGGATACTATTTTTACAGCTCTCTCCCTCGCTGTGTGTCCCCTACTCTTTTCCAAGAGTGGCACAGAGGTGACATATTCCTCGCATCTTCAGCACGAGGGAATTGCGAGGCTGAAAAGAGACAAAGCTCGAAACCAGAGTTAGTGTTACAGAGAAGCCAGAAGAATTTCACAAAATGATGGAGAAACGGTCCAAAGAGTGATTTCTGATAGATGTTCACGTAGAAAACATAGGGAAAAAGGGAGTTAGGAGGGCTGGGATGGAGCTGGAAGTGACATCCAGGACAGGTGGGACCTGTGTCCACCCCACAGAGGCAGTGTTATCAATCACTGGCATGGGAGATGTTTTGTTCACTATTTTAAAACATTTGTGATTTCCCCTGGGAATCTCAGCATCCCAAGCAGAGTCAGCATCCACACGAGCGAATGCCATTCACACCAGCGTTAGGCCACCCTCTTCACCCAAAATCTCATTTTTCATACACCTAGTATGCTTCCCCCACGTAAGGTTGGCATTATTTACATTTGTAGTGGGCAGCACTAGGAGATGGATATAGCCTACACTGCTCAAAACGACATCCTAATCCTGCCCTAAGACTTTCTTAATTAACCTTTCCTACACAGTCACCAAACCAGTAGGAGCAAGCTGGAAGCAAACCCTACTGGAAGCAAGGTTCAAGGAACAGATGGAGAGACAGAAGCGCCGTCATGTGTCACAGCTTCATCTCTGGACTCGCAGAGCCCACATCACCAGCTCCCCTTTCACTCAAAAGCATAAGTATGTCTCAATCTTTAATAGCTATGAAAAAAAAAGGAAAAGACACAAAGAAAAGTGTGAAATATCCAAGGCACAGGGTGCTAACTTCATGACTCTGCTCAATAACCAGAAACAACTGTACGAAAAGACAACTGTGCTTACTGCTGCAGAGGGATTTTGATGGGGGACAAGATGGGAACCCCACACCTCTGTCTTAGGCTCTGCAGGCTACTTTTTTTTTTTTTTTCCTAAATCTCACCCACAGTTAGGGACAGGTGACTTTTCTTTGGCCTCAACTGTGGGCGAGATTTAGCAAAACAGGAGAAAACGTCAGGGATTGTGGGGCTCCACGCGGCAGCCGGCGCTGCTGCTCCCATGAGAGAGCTGCTGCCACAGGGAGCCTTAAGGCAGAATGTGCAGACAAACCAGTAATTCCGAGCAGAGGGGAAGGAAGCATTCACCAGCCACCCAGTCCTGGGCTTTACTGACATATTCAGCCTCCCAGAGTAGTATCCTCTCATTACGACATCGTGGCGAGCACGTTGGATTCATGCAATATGTAGATTTGCTAATGGCTAGTATCTGTGGCTTGAGCACAGTACACAATGGCTGGAACATGTGAATGATCATCATATGACTGCAGCAGGAACTCGTGAACTCGAATTGCATTTTATCTCTGACACAAACAACAATGTCCTAGGCTAGGCAAGCATCATGTGATAAAACCACATAAAATCCACAGGGTTACAGAAGCTTTTGCAGGCAAACCACATTTCAGCTTGCATTTTCCATCAGATGTTGAAAGTTCCTTCTAAAAAGTTACAATTAGAACTAAGCTTCCTTGAGACTGTAAAGCCAGCAAATGCACTTTGTAGAGAAAAAAAAAATCAGTGCATTAAAAATAATAGGCTGCTTGCAAACTACTTACTTTTAAATAATTTCTTCTCCTTATCACTGCATTTTTCTGCACAGCAGCTTTCCCCAGATCCATTGGGGAGTCTGGTATCTTGAAGTAACAGTTGCCTGATTTGAATAGCAAACCAGGAAAGGGCTGTGTGGTCTTTGCAGTGGAGCTTAATGAACCAAGACTCCTGCAAGGAGTCTGTAAAGGAGGTCAGGATCTTTCAGATACCACTTTTCAGAACCTTGTGAACAGTAAATCTCTCCTAAAATGCAGATTGCTGATGGATTTTGGTATTTGCTCTTTTACAAAGTTAGCATGTGCTTAAGAAGAACCTGTTGGACAATGAGATCAAGTACCTGCAATGCCCCTCTCTGCAGTTTCCAAATGTCAATGAAATTTTAGATGCTACAAACATTGTGCATCAAAGGAGTGGGATTACTTGCATTCCAAAATAATATTCCAAAGATATTCAAGCCAGGCTTCCAAAAATAAAAAGGTAACCTAAATATTTCAGAACTATACAAGGTAAAGATTCAAAGTTGTAGATTTTCTTTCCAAATAGACAAAAGAGGCAAAGTGCTGTTGCAGTCCTCCCAAATGCTCGCTTTTGCTGGGGAGCAGAACATCTGCTGGAAGGATGCCGCGGGCAGCTGCCGCTCCTGGCTGTCACGCCGCTCTCCCCGCTGTGGTCACACTCTTTGTTCTTTCTCTGCCAACTCGCTGCAGATACTGCCCAGCTCCAAAGCCTCCCTGGCAGTCACAGTTCTTATATTAGAGGTCAGCATTTGCTGAAAGTCTTGGAGACCTATCAGGTAGTACTGAAGGTAACCTAGAGTAAAATGTCTTTATAGCACGACAGGGCACAAAGCAGTTTCCTTCTATAGTTCTGCTTCTGGAATCTCTTTTCTCCGCCTCTATCAGCAAAACCCTTTAACTCTTTGCCACGGGGTCTATAAATTCCTCAGTAAGTGGAAAGAACATGCCCAGTGCTGTGCACAGGAAAAGGAATTTCTGCTGGGCAAATTTTGGGTTGGGGATAATAAGACAGTTAAAAGGAGCCTGGTGTGTTGAACTAAACCCAGACTGTGTGCGTGTGTGTTACGGCTGTGAGCGACAGAAGGAAGGAGAAATGTCATCGTATGCTTTACTCCTCTCTACCTCTCTGCATCAGCAGGTGCTCAAATACCACTGTGGCGGCAGCGAGAGAGAAATCTGTATTTCCAAGCAAAGCTGCCACTCTTCAAGAGCTCTGTGCCTCATTTCTTTAGCAAAGATTAAAAGTTATTCCAAAATAGATAAATTAACTCTCTTGCTTTATTAATATGTGTTGGTCTGAATATGTAATTCAATGTATGCATCCACCTAGGACATGAGACTAACCTGAATGGGCATTCATTCCTGTAAAAACACTGCAGGTATCTTTCTTAAAATGCAGCCGTCAAGCGCTACATTCTTCCTTTATTTCCAGAGTTGTCAAGTTCCTCCACCAGTCAGAGGTCAGTGAAAGAAGCAGAGAAAACCCTGTGCTCCCCACACTCCACTAGCACTCTTGCATTTCAGTTTAGAGAGAATAAGCAGAGATGGGAAGGTGGAAGGCGGTCTCTGTCTGCTCAGCCTGGCTCCCTGCAACCTGTCTGCTGAGAGCCAGGCAGAGCCCAGAGTCTCCATTTCACCCAACTCACCTAAAAGCAAAAGGCTCACTATCCAATTACTAATCCCTCCCAGCAATTTGCTGTTCAACATTTATCCAGTGCTGAAGTGTATTAGAACACGTGGCTAATCCTGGCTTGTCCAGAACAGCATGCTGGTTTTCTACTTTAGGATAAATATGACATTCGGAGTGAAAGAAATTGCCGCAGTAGGAGATCAAATATCATATGACCTTTCAGTTAAATTATCCCAAAGATAAAGACAACGAGGTTACATGGCAAAAGTGAACTTTCTGCTCCCCAAATCCAAGCCCACCGTTGCACCTCGAGATCTCAAGTTCCGCACCCCAGCACACTCTCTTTCATTTCTTCAAAAAAACTAAAACAGACCCTGCTTCTGAAAATCCTCTTCTGCCTCTGGGTTCTGGGAAAAGCCACTGCCCTTCTCTGATTCCTCATCTTTCCCCCTTCCCAGCCAGCCCCCCGAACTCTAGATCCCTGCTCAGCCCAGTGCACAGCCTGACACTAGCTTTCCTTCCTCCCTCCTCTTCCTCATAGTTCTCCCTGGGCTCCACGCCTTCCTCTAGGCTGATCTTTAGATTTCGGAAATCTTTCAGCTTTTTCCATGTCTAGCAGCACCTCTCTGCAGCCAAATCCCAAACAGTAACCGGTGGAAAACATAAAAAGGAAAAGAGCAGTTAAACCAGACAGCTAACCCTATCCCTGAACTCCTGCAGCCTGCTCCCAGGAAAGCCCTGACACAAGGTTCTCCTTCCCAGCTTCTTCTTTGCTGTCCTCCCCACTCCTCCCGGGTGGCACCATTTCCACGGCATCCTTATCCAACTGCCGTCCCTCGGAGGAAAACTCCTCATTCTTCAGCTGCCCTTTGCGCCCCGACATTTACGGCAACATAATTCTTGCGCTGCACAACAGCGGCGGCACGGTAAAACCCACCGCAGCCTCGGCGCCGGGCTAGCGTGAACGCAGCGTCAAGGCTGGGCAGCCAAGCACGCAGGGGTCAGGAAAGGCAGTGCCAAGGCTGAGAGCTCAGCACCGGCCGGGCCACCTGCCCTCTGCACCTTAAAAAGGAAAAGGAGCTGCTTGTTGTGCTTGATTTGAAATTCAAACTATGCTTGGTGTCAGGGCTCTTGGAGGAGTATACCTGTGTTGAGGCACGGCTCCTGGCTCGGAAACCCAGCACAGCCCAAGGGGTGGATGTGTGCGGGACCTCGCGCGGCACCAGGGACGCACGAGCCGAGAGCAGGTGTCAGGGGAAAAGGGGCAGACAGGCACAGAAATGAGTCTACAGCAGAAACCAGTCACGGGTCGTGACACTATCACCTGTGGATCAAGTAACACAGTCTCGTTAGAAACGAGACACTTATTAGTATGAGGAATAAACGCTGAAGTAACTCTAGAGGGGACAGTGGACACAGCCCAGCAGCTTGTCTGCAGGAGAACTTCGATACCCAAAAACACGGGGGATGCGGGCGTTTGGGCAGGGACCGAGGCTGTTTAGTAGAGGTTTGAGTAACATCTGCTCATACCACACGCTGCCCTGGGATACTCCATGTGCAAATGCCTGTTCTGGTACTTAAAGGGGGCTACAGGAGAGATGGGGGGGCTCTGGATCAGGGGGTGCAGGGATAGGACAAGGGGGAACGGTTTGAAGCTGAAAGAGGGGAGATTGAGATGAGATGAGATGAGATACTGGAAGAAATGTTTCCTGTGCGGGGGGTGAGGCAGTGGCCCAGGGTGCCCAGAGAAGCTGTGGATGCCCCATCCCTGGAGGGGTTCAAGGCCAGGCTGGATGAGGCTTTGGGCAACCTGGGCTAGTGGGAGGTGTCCCTGCCCATGGCAGGGGGTGGCACTGGATGGGCTTGAAGGTCCCTTCCAACCCAAACCAGTCTGTGATTCCATGACTTGCTGATGACCCAGTGTCCCAGGGCTGGAAAGGGCAGCTGCCCTCTCCTGGGATCCCTGGCAGAACCCATGCAGGGGAGTTGCCCAGTTTTCTGATGCTCCCAAGGCTCTGCGTACAGACCCCGGCTGATCAACAGCCCATCCCCAGAAAGCCAGGGAAGAACCTCTCCTGCTCAGCACCAAAAAAGGTATAGGACTCACAAAGGGGAATCTCTCTGCCTGCCCCCGTGCCCAGCGCCCACAGCTGCCCGAGGCGGATCTCCGCCTGGCCTCGCTGGGAACGCCTGGCACAGCCTGCGGCCAACATTCCCGGCGCAGCGGCCGCCAGCCCTGCAAGTCACCAGACTGCTGCTCGGCTTTGTTCGCCAAGTTCAACTCGAGCAAGACCCGAGGAAAACATCACTTTTCCTGCGCAATGAAAATATTTTAATGGCTGTACTGCAAACTCTCAGCTGCCTTCTGTTGGTCTCTGTTCAATACTCGCCCAAAATTTTTGTTTACCTGATATTTAGCTTTATTGAAGGCACGAAGAGGCTGATCTAATATCTAATGAAAACATAAAATCCTTATTTGTGTTATAGTCACATCTCCCTCACGGATAATATGAACCTAGTAATGCTTTAATAATTAGAGGCCAGCTTGGTGTGAGCACAAACTCTGCAGTTTTGACTCATCAAAAAGTCAGAGTCTACTCTTTTATTTCTTGAAACATCTGTGTCTGTAAAAGTTTTCTCTGACACTCCTTAGGTTTTATAACCCTACCTTCCCTTATAGAATTCAAATGACTGAGCCATGTTCAACCTTGGCCCTCCGCACACAGCCCCTGACATATGCAGAGATTAGAGATACATATATATAAAACAGAGCAAAGTATATCTCGCCTTGCTGCAGGCATACAACTCTTAAATTATAATTGCTTTCACATCTCATAAGCAACAGAAAATGGGAACTGAAGAGCACAGCAACACAAGCAAAACGAAACCCTCTCGGTTCTCGGCATTAGACTGATTAGACTTCAGCCAGAACAGTCTGGCCACCGCTAGGCACTCTTGCAAATCTCCTCCCTAGCGTTATATTTGTAAATCCAGAGGTACAAATCACGTTAGGAAATGGGAGGGGGGTGGGAGAGAGAGATGCAGAAAGTGTTTTCTTTTGCGGGGTGGTGAACAGACACCCTTTGAGAAGGGAGAGTGCCCAGCCCACACACATGTCTTGCTGCAAAAGGGCAAGAGTGCCTTGGAATGTGCTTGGAGCCAAGATCTGGCTTTGTATAGGCAGGGTGTGTCTTTGTTAATGAAAATCATGATAAAGAGCGAGAAAAATAAACAATGCAATTCCTTGAAAATGGCCAGTACGCAGTGCTAGCTGTACAAGCCTGTACCACGCTGGCAGCAAGCCGAGCCGGGGACTCTCCTGCACGTTTTTACCTGCATCATGTTTCTGCTATTGCAAAGTTTTGTTTTACGAGGAAAGTTTTGCCTGACATGGCATTATCTGAGTGCTGCAGAGGGCAGATACCATAGCAAGCAAATGTTTCAACAGATTCGCTTTCAAAGTCTCCTAATACCACAAAAAAGAAGAAATAGATCAAGTTACTAGTGATGAGTACCGGGCATTTCAGACACCCTGGGAACAGTCTTCCTCCACCAGTCTCACGTACTCATGTCATGGCAATGGTGGATTCAGCTATTTCCCTCCCCCTTCCCCCTTAGCAAAGAAAAATAAAGGAGAGATTAATATGGAACCCTACTAGCTTCATATCAGCCTTTATTCTGCTGCTGTCGAGCTGCCAGAGTCAATGATCTTTCTGAAAGAAACCAAAACAGTGAAATCTGCAAGTTCACCGTGCCAGTACACTTCTGCCTTAAAGAGGTTTTAGGCTTCCAAGAAATCAATTGGAATATGGCAAGAGGATTTATACTCTACATCTATTTTATTAACGAAGTAATACTTTATAATTAATGAAGTAATAGTAATACACATAGCCAGCAATTCATACCAATAAACCACTTCTAAAGATCTCGTCTTTAAATCCCTGTTTTCCTGGCAAGAACGCCCAGAAGAACAGGAACTTATAAATTATAAAGCCACTCCAACAAGTTAAAATTAAAAATACATTTTGTTCAACATTTGTGAAACTTGCTTTACTTCACTAATTTTTGAAGAGAATTAGGAAATTGGGATCTTGATTCATGGAAAGTGCTAGAGTAAGTGATGGGCAAGCCTGGAACTGAAGTGTCTGATGAGACACAAACTGACTCCCAGGGGTGAGGATACATGGACACAGGAAACACTCGGGACCAGGATGAGAAGCATCAGGCTGGCAGCACTCAGCAACAGGCCAGAAGAGTTAAAAAAGCTGGATGAAGAATCTTCTGGCTGTACTCCAATAGCCAGGATGAAAACCAGGGCTTGGGGGTAACACGTTGCGGTGTGTACTCCTGCTTGCAGAAGTTAGCAGGTCCTACGGGTAAGAAGCAACTGGGATCATAAATTCCACCTCACACAGTGCTTTCTGCTTTCAGAGCTTAAAATGGTCTGCAAATGGTTTTAGAGATGGTGAAAAGGAAGTTCAAAGCAGCAAAGTAAGCTGTCTAACCTCACACAACCACTTACAACAGCACTGTGGCTAGAAATTAATCTTCTGGCCAGAGCCCTTGGAAGGAAGCATCCTCATCTGACTGCATCCATTACAGTTTCAATTAATAGATTACCACGCAGACCATGCCAAAAGGAACAGCAGAGGAAAAGTTTTCAAGTAACTGGGTGTGAAAAAACTGTCAGCAAAGCAGAGAAACGACTGGCAAAAGCTAACCAAACAGGACACAAGAGGACGCAAGACTGGGAGGACCTTCTGATTAAGAATGCAGACCCCACCATGGCATAAAAGCACATCCACAGGTATCAGTTCATGCCCTGCCTCAGCCTGCTGCAGTCCCAGGAAGGGATCCTTCTCTCTGAAAGGGCAGAAAGCAGACGAGCCCAGGAATAGAGATCCCTGCAGTATTTAAAGATGTTGAGTGAAATCATTGAAGCCTGAAAAATTTGCAACTTAACAGGCATTTAAATATAGCCTTGCATATAACCAACGTTTAGATGCTCATGTGAATAGAACAGAACATGGGATTTATCAATCTTACCATTTAAAAAAATATAGACTATCAGTATGTAAATTAGTAAAATACTCACCGACACCGAAACATCCTCTATCTTTCTTTTAGCACTGGAGTCAAACAAGACATTCCGTCCCCTTCTTTCGCAGTCCTGATACACAATCAGTCGGATCTGACTTGGGTCGAACTCCGGCAAAGGCCAGCTTTAATTAAAAAATAAAAGAGCAGAAGGATCAATTACCACAACTGCTTATTACACTGTTCTTTCTACATTATCTGTATATCCAACTTTATTAAAACATAAAATCCAGCAAATGCAATGCCACTTCATCAAACCCTTCGATCCTCTAGCCAGAACTATCTTTTGGTTTTTTTCTTTCCCCTACACTTGCAAATAGCCAAATTACACTGGCAGAAATGGCACCAGTCCTCTACAACCATAACACCACAATGATGCACGCAGCTTTCCTAGCTCATGTCCTGTCTTGGGAGATTTAATGTTTTCTTCAAGTTCCATCTTTCTTGAAATCTAAGTCACAGAAGAACTTAGCTCTTGTGTTTAAAGACAAAAACTGAGTCCCTCCTCATTGCAAGCACTAGCTTGGAAGCATTCACAATTCAAAAGCAAAGTGATTTAAAAAAAAAAGGTATATTCACATTGGCCTCTCTCTTAAGTAATGATTTTCTGCATTTGCACTCATGGGTTTTCAGCCCCACGGGCTGGCAAAGCACTGAACTCCATGGCTGAAAAAACACAAAGTACCTTTCCTGCCTCTCCCTGGGTTTCACAAACACTGCAGGAACACAGGTGTACAGAACCAGCTGCAGTGTTCTAAACAACAACATTCACACTAACACACATGCTGTGATGCTGGCGAACAGAGCCACGTGTAGCCTGGTCCTGACTATATACTCAGGTCCTCCCGACATTAGACTTAGAAATAATCTCCACTTAAGCCACGCTGATTGAAGGCCAGGCTGCTGCGTGGGTCGGCAAACCACCCCCAGCAGTCCTCCTCTAACAGCGATTCCCAAACCGTGTTGGCAGCCGGGAGCAAGGGAAGGAGCTTTCTTGAGCCTCTGCCTTCCCTGGTGTCACTGACCTACCAGAGCTCTGCAAAGGGACAACTTGCAGGGCCCGGGCTCGGCTCCCAGTGCATAACCTTGCCTTCATGGCTGCTTTGTAGCCATCGACTTGAATTTCCATTTCAAAAATCCAGCCATGGCTTTAAAGCCCAGCAAGCATTGTTGCCCATGGTCTTCAGAATCCATTTTCACTGATGCCCTCTCAGTTCTTGGAAGATAGGAAACAAGACACCTGCTCTATCCACAAAGCCAACAGGATTCACCTTTCAGTCAGTTACGAGCCATTTCCTAGATCAAGTGAAATTCTATCTTCCTTATCCTTGGCTTTCAGGCAAGCAGCGTTAGCATGACACACCGAGAAGTGAGACACGAGGCCCTGGAACTTTCCAGCCATTAAGGAAGGATGCAGGCTCCCGGTTCACAAGAAGCAGCTGTACATTTATTTCAGCAAAAAGACATCCATAAATGATAATACGGATTAAAATAAACCTGGCATGCTAGACTCCAGGTTTCCTGCTCTGTGCCCATGCTTTCAATGTCATCAGTACACTCATGACAATTTCTGACCCCGCAACGTCTACGGTAGGTCCCAGCAGAGAATCTCTTTGATCACCAAAGCCATGGTTGCCGATCAGAAGTTTTTAAGACTGTCCGATACAATTCACAATCTTTACAACCCGTATAGTCCCAGCAAGATGAAACTAAGCACTAAGACACACAGTTACAAGGTCTCTGGAGAGAGGAAATCCATTTCCTAATCCGCTCAGCCTCACCATTTAGCAACAGGAGAGAAAAACAGAAGCTGCAGAGAAGGTAGTGTGCAACAAATGTCAAAAGCAACTTATTACAAGAAAAAAGCTTGAGCAATCTGAAACTGAAATAACCTGATGTCTAGGTTTCGGGACAAAGATCCTCGCACCCTCTCTGTTAGCGCTTTGGCCACAGAGGGACGTGCCCACACCAAGAGCACACTGAGCTACACCCAAGCACAGGGACCAGCTCAGAGCAGAGCCTGGACTTATCAGGGGGTCTGCTAGCGAGCCCCATCTTGCATCTCAGAAAATGTAAGAAAACAAAATCCGGATTGTTTGATGCATATTCAGACAGTGTCATCAACTGAGAGGCTCCAAGGCACTGGAGCTGTTTCATGTAAGAGCCTGACTTCAGCCAGAGGTGAGGAGGGAAGGGAGCCCACCGGGTAACCTGCCCTCCTGGAGGAACCAGCTCCTTTGATTTAAGTGAAATCAGCAGAAGTCTGGAAACTCATTTTGTTTCCAGACAGGCCACAGTGTGCGACAACAACCACTAGCTGCTTGCCAAAAAGGTATTATCGCTTGCTCCACCCTCGCACCGCAGCCCAATTTCCTTCACACTCAGACAAAAGCGTCTCTTCCATTACCTAGTACGTTTGATATTTGACTTTGAAATTACTGGCCAAGAAGGGCAGTAGCTGTTCCAGATCTTAGGAAAGTCTACTTATAAAAAGCTCCAAGAGCAGATTACACACTAAGAGGAGAGAAAGCTAAATATAAAACTCTTGCTGTATTCGGAAACACATTTGATCAAGGTAACAAGAGCTTGTTTACTTCTCAGCTTCTTCACATGACATTTTAACTTTCTCTAGACAAGCATTTAGTAGATATTATCCACCATAATTTGTGGTAATTCCAAAGAAGCGTTATCTCTGTTACATAACAGAGTCCTTAAGCACATTTCAGCCTTGCAAAAACATTCCCTGGCAATAGCGGGCCACTTCCCAAACCAGAAGAAACTTTGAAAAGAGCTGGGGGAAAGTTCCCGCAGACAGACAGTAAACAGAGGCAGGCTGGCACCTCCGCCTCACCCCCAAACTCCCAGCCAGGCACATTTTTCTGGAGGAAGCAGGACACCAAGTAGCTCTGCTGGTGGTGTTAGCAGCTTTAAAGTACCATTAAGCTTGATAGCTGGATAGATTATCCCCAGAAACACACAAATTCCTGTGTGCAACAGGCAGGGCACCTGCTCAGAACAAATATTCCAGGGCAATACTCCAGTGCTGCTCTCCAGGCAGATGACAACTGACCTACATCTTCAGAATATAATTAGTTCTGTTTATAAATGGAAACGAACTTTGACATTTAACTGACGTTTTCTTGAGATTCTTACAGGAAAACCAGGAGATGTAGACTCAGAAGTTCTAGTAACGTTAACAAAAGGTGAGTCTCCATCTCCCACCTTCTCGGGAAATTAGGGTTCTCCTAATGAGGACTTTTTCCTGGGTGACCTATCTACCACTCTTTGATCTTTCCTTGAAATTGACTATATTTAAAGAAAAAAAAATAAAACCAAACCCAGAACAAACAAACATAAGCAGAAACACCAAGAAAACCCCAACAATCTTTTCACCAGTGGAAGCCTCTGTGACTTTGCCAGATGCTGTGTTCATGCCTCGACCAAGAGGAACATCAAACAACTATTTCCGAGCAGGACACCAGTCCTCTGGAGATGTCCACTCGTAACTCCTCTAGAATGAGATGCTCAGAAATACCTACATGAACAGAATGAGGTAAAAACCACTGATGGATAAATGCAGTGTGGGATACTCAAGAAACAAATCAGGTAGCAGCACATCTCCCACAACCACAGACTGGGTGGGGTTGGAAGGGACCTCGGGAAAGGCACCTGGTCCAACCCCCTGCTCAGCTGCTTACGGAAGTAGAAAGGACAAAGGAAAGGAATAGTCTGGGACAGAAAGGCAAACTTCCACAAGAATAATGATGAAATTATTAGAAAGTAAAAATAACTAAATCAGGGCCTGAAAAATGGTATTTCCATGGACGTTCACACTTCGGCCCTAGTAGTGTTCAGCCCTTCCTGCTTTTTCACCNGAAATCACTGATAGATTAATGCTGTGTGGGATACTCGAGAAACAAATCATGTTAACAGCAGATCTCCCACAACCACAGACTGGGTGGGGTTGGAAGGGACCTCGGGAAAGGCACCTGGTCCAACCCCCTGCTCAGCTGCTTACGGAAGTAGAAAGGACAAAGGAAAGGAATAGTCTGGGACAGAAAGGCAAACTTCCACAAGAATAATGATGAAATTATTAGAAAGTAAAAATAACTAAATCAGGGCCTGAAAAATGGTATTGCCATGGACGTTCACACTTCAGCCCTTCCTGCTTTTTCACCCGATTTGCTTTCCTGCACCAGGAGCATTATTTATACTATACATGTACAGATCCATTCCACGCGTCCCAACATCTCTACTGCCAGTTGCACAGCAATCAAGAACTCCAAATTCTCTCCAAGGAGGGATTTTCTCATCTAATTCCTGGAGCTTATTGCTGCCATAGACATTTCCCAGCAAGAGGCAAGTGAATGGCTTTAAACCCGTATGACTACACTCTGTGCACGTTTTAATAGCTGGAACAACAGACACAGAAATCCTTCATTATCACTCCACCAATTAAAATACAAGATTTTTCCCTGCAATTGAAAGCAAGTACATTCCTTCCTTGTTTCCACAACATGAACAGCACTTCTTCATCACATTAAGTGTCTTGTTTAATACTATTTTTCCTCCTGCCTGAGACTTCACTTTTAAAACAATTTCATACTAACATGGCTTAGGTAGCATCCAATTACTTTCCAATAATTAACACAGATATTTCAGAAGTCTTAAAGCAAAGCAACTGAAGCAAACTGATCAAGATATGAAGCAGGTAGGGAACTGCAAAACAGCTTGCTAAAAAGTACACTTGCTCAAAACCAGAATATGATTAATCATTGAAAAAGTAAGCTGAAACTATCAGTCAAACTATTGTTTTCCTACATCATGTTACCCATAGTTATAAAAACTGCCTGGTGATGAATCACTTCCAACTATTTTTAAATGCATCTACGCAAATGGTATTTATAGTTGATGCTAGCTTATCTGTTCTGCGTGTTTTCCATGCTAGCACCTTTTTAAAAGGCTGCCAGGCACAGCCAGGGCTGAGCAGACGGCAGCTCCACCTTGCCCCACGGGCTCCGCATGGAAGGAAACATCTTCCTTCACCCCTCTTAGATGAGCATCAGAACGTAGGCACAGGGATCCCCAGGGCTTATCTCCAACTCCTGCAGATGATCCTCTTCACATCTTATTGTTGTAACGGTGGCGCTTAGACCCAGCCAACTCCTACACCAGCGCTGGACAGAGAGCCTGTCCCTCTCCTGAAGAGCTGATGTTGTAAATACGAGACCATCCCACTGGGTGCACTGGGATATTTCAGATGCAGATTATCTCCACTTTCCACAAAGATGTACATCACATCAAAGCACGCTCACCTGTCCATATAAACCTAGCGGTATGGAGGATCCTGCTTTGTGACAGGGAAGGTGAACGGAAGCAGAAGGCAAACTGTCCTTGCCTAGCCCAACCATCGTATCACACACTTCTCACCCCTCACTGAGATGCTTTTTCCAACAAGGGATTCCCTTCTCCTGCCCAGACTCCTCTGCACGTTTTTATTATCCGTTACTGGATTTTTTTCTTTTGGCTTTAAGAAGATACAACAGAAGTTGAGTATATGAGACACAAGGCGAGGGTATTCTATGCCTTTTAATACCTTCTTACTGCAATTCCATAATTCACTTATTATTTGGCCATCGTTGTACAAACACAGCTGCGTAGTAGGTCTTTCTGAAAGAGCACAATGAACTTGGAAGCAATGAAAACAGCCACATATGGCATGTTAACGATGCTTCCAGCTTTGGAAGCCCATCCCTCAGCAGAGCTTTTTGAAAGAGGCATGCGCAGGTTAGTTATTTTTTAACAACACCACCTGAAGTGCCAGAGAACTTCATAAGCATTCCCGTGATAAGGATGATCCAGGCTGCATCGCTGATTCGCAAAGTTGGCGTTGTCAGTGAGAGATGCCCTGTCAATGCTGGTGACACAATACGACCATAAGGCTTTGAGGAGGAAGAAGGTCCCTGAAGCAGAGAAACCACATGGCCTATGCTTCGAAAAAATTTTGCAAGATAACTGTCTTTACAAGAGTTGAGGTCACTTCAGGGTTGTGCGACTGTTGTGGTCAATGCCTGCTGATTCTGCAGAGAAAATCAGCGCTGGTGACTTGACCAAGGCTACGGAGGGAAGCCCGTGACGACTGACTGCAAAGGAGTTTGCCCAGCACCCTGGTGACTCTGCCATCTATCACCGACCTCAGCTGGGTTTTCACAAAAGCCAAAGGACTTGTATTCTGGGAAGCTTGGAAGAACTGATAGATGGGGGATCATCTCAGGGACAACCACTCACGATGGGTGACTGCTTGGAGCAGTTACGTTTTTAAGGTTTATCACAAGGAAATAATGTTTCCGAGCCACCCCCTTTTCTTGTCTAGAAGGAGGGTGGCACATCCACCGGCACTGCAGCACCGTAGAGGTCAGCTCCACGCTACATCGATAAATCCGCCTTGTTCATTTACCAGCTTAGCAATCCTCACCTTGAATAGCTGCACTGCTTGAGCTCCGGGAAACTTCTGCTGCTTACACTAAGCACATTTTGTACACTAGGTACATATTCACCCAGCCAGACATTTCATACTCAGTATCATAAACTTGGACCTAAACTTCACTTGGCTACCAAGGTCCTTGGCTCTGTCCAATTCTTTAACTGTAGATGAAGCTGACTTTAGTTTTCATTTTTTTTCTCCCTTCTACCAAGTCACTTGGCTCTCATTAAGGTACCTAATTTATACTCTAAAGTCCAACACATGAGCCAGATGCCTTTCCACAAGAAAAACACGTAACATATACACCATGTAGGTGCAGTCTAGTCAACACATTCATCATAACCTGGAGTGCGATACTGAAAATCAGTAGGTTGGAAGGTTTTGTTAAAGACGTCTAGCATGGGGAGTAACTTTACAATTTGCACAGCTTCAGAATTTACAATTAGTAATTTCATAGACTATTTTTGGGACTACTTCATGTATATCCTTTCAAAGAGTACCTGTTCAGCTTTTAGCCAATTTAAGCACATGCACACACAGGCTCTGTAGTGCCCTTTTGAAATAAAAAACAAACACAAGACACCGTTCCTCCCCGTTAAATTCACTAGCACTGAACACAACGTTTTACATTGTTCAAGTAGACTCCCCTTTCCAAAAATTTAACAGATAGAACCAATTCAGGGGAAAAAATACATTAGTGCCATTTAACATGCAATTATAAGAATCGTAAAAAAAAATAATAATCTCTAAAAGTGTCACATTTCTGGAAGAGAGATACTTTGATCACAGTGAAAATATTAAGCTTTTAAATAATTAAAATAATCTCAAGAACTGTGCAGCGACCGTACCTGGGAAGCATCTTTGTCCCCCGAGCAGTTCCACTTTTCAAAATCCCTCTAAACTCCTGTCGTGCCCGGCTGCCAACTCAGGTTAATAATAGCAATTAGCCATATTCATCCAAAACCACAAGACTGTCAGGTGACATATCAAGAGGTCTGAATTTAACTCAAACAAAAGACTCTCCATGCTGCAATGCAAAAGGCTTAATCCTAGCAACAGGATCACAAAAACCACCTTAAAGAAAGCAGTTCGCTGAAGCGCAATACAGGCGTTTGCACCGGGCTGCGTTTGCTCTGCCCTGGAGTTTCATAACCCAAATCCTGCCCCTCCATTCTGTTGCACAGCCCGGGGATTTCTGCTCAAGGAAATATCGCCCGTCTTCCCCGCTCCCGCGGCTCTTCCAGTGTATTGCTGCAGAGATCGATCTAATTCATCGGGAAGCTAGGCGCTGCTTTGGCAGCCGCCGGAGCGTACATGTCAGTCCCATCTATCCTCCTCCTCTAGCGAAGGCGACGGGAGTTGAGTCTCATGACCCAAGTCCCCTGGCAACTGTGGCTGCTGCCATCCTGCCCCTCCGCGAGCCACCGCCGCCGCCGGGAATTCAGCCTGCTCGGACAAGAAGAGAGGAACGGTGGAGGGGGGGGAAGGAAAGCAAGGCAGCTCCTTCCAGACTGCACCCCCAGCCTTTACATTCCTGGAAGAGACGGGATGCTTGTGCCGGAGCCCGGGATCGCGGAGGCAGAGGGGTGGCCAAGCCAGTGCTGTCAACCATCATGTGACCCAGCTGTCAGCGCGTGCCACCCGCAGCCGCCATCCGCCACCGACCCCAGCCCGCTTCCCCGGGAAAATAAAGGCCTTCACATGCTCAACTGCGCGGGGCCTCGTTGGGATAGGTGCTGGGAAGGGGGAAGAGGTGCCTACAGCTACCGATGGCTGCCCTCGCGCCGCGGGTTCTCCTTATCCAGCGTGTTTGCGGGCTGAAGGAGAGCCAGCTCCGTGCATCGCGGCAGCACCCGCTCCCCCTCCCCAACGGCTCCTATAGAACAAAGGAAGCACTGTATGCCCTGGCAGGGCTCGTTAATATTACCAGGGAAGCATCAGGAATATGCAGGACAACTGGATGGCAATATATAGGGGTTTTAGAATGGGAAGAAAAAAAAAAAGATGTGAAATAATGCCTGATAGCTGTGACAAAGGTTTTCTGATTGTTCTTGGTGTAACCTGGCTCATGCTAAGAAGGCAGCGGGTACATCACAAAAGCAAAGAGCTTGCTATTTAAAGAACTTTTTTTTCTCCTCTAAATTGTGGGGGAGGAATGAGAGAGACGGACAGGGAAGTGAAGAAGGAACCGGGCATCCAAAAAAAGCAACGTACATTAAAAGCCATCAAGTACTGTCACAGGCATACGTGGGGCTAATCATTCATACTATTAATTCTGTATTGCCTTTGGACAAAGATCAAGAAATACATAAAGGCAGGAGCTGTAGCATCATAGCTCCTACTTCAGGGTTTTTTCAGTGTCTGAAAACCTACAGGTTTTGCCAATATTTCAAATACAAAGGCAGCAAAAATCTATTTATCACGAGCATTTCCAGTTCCCCTGCATCCCACAACACAAAGTTTAGGGGTATCGCCGATTCCCTGTATCACAGAGGGGGTGAGCTGCCGCCCTTGTTCCTGGGCTCTGGGCCCCAAGACCCCACAGCCTGGATGATATTTTTCCCTCCGGGATGGATTCCACCGGAGAACACCAAGCCCCCTCTTCTGCTGCACATCTCCTGGATTAAGTTCAGGGAGAAATCCTTAACGGACTGACACAACAGCACTTCTGCTGCTGACTTACAGGAAGGTAATATTTTTATGTTTGGTGCTGGGCAAAGTATTTTGACACAAAAACGGTAAAAATGAGAGATATTGGTTCCAAATCCCAACCCATTCCCTTTTGTGACCATGAATGTTTGATAGGAAATTTCTCATTTAGAAATGACGAGTTGAGGTCCTGATCCCACACAAATGGACATGACAGACTTGGCTTTCCAGATGTGACTAGCCCCAGGGGATTCAATGGAATGACTCCCATGAGTCAGATTGGGCATGTGCTGTTTACAGCACCCATGCCTTAAAACCCAACCTTGCCTTTAAAGGTTAAAACGCCAAGCCTTGGGAGTTGTAAGCAACAACATTTGACCTCTGTTACCTTCTTGAGCCAGCAAAAGGAATGTGCTGGTCACAGTAACCTCCTTTACCTGTGTGGCAAAGGCATGGCTCTCTAAAGGTTACTGATGTCAAAAGTGACCTTTTTTTCCCAGACATGCAATGCTGAGAAGTTCAGTGCAATGTATTATGTAAACATTTATTTACAGGAGTAACATCTAAGGTTTCCATTTTACCTCAGGGTAACCTGATGCGTATTCAAGACAAGTGCTTTGAAAGCACACCCAGCCTCCATCCAACAACTGACCAGGAAAAATATTGGAAGGAATTTCTCTTCAAATACAGATGGACTCAAAACGTACCCAGAGTAAATAGTGCTTTAGCTACAGCCGTGAATATGTAGGAGGACTTCAGATACTCAGTGTTGGTTCAAGCACACTGTCACCATTCCCATATCCAAGAGAACACTTGAGCCTCTAAGATTAAACATGCACCATCATCTTCTCTAGGTGGATATCCAGCCCAGGCACAGCGAACATCCTATTTACTGATCGGGAACAGAAGAGATAAGTTTTCAAAAACAGCAGCTGATCCTGCGTTTCTGAGGACAGTGAGATTTTCTGGTCACACCAGTATGCACCACCTATGGTATTTTAAACCTGGGTCCAAGCCTGCACTCAAATCCAAGCCAACTGGGGATGCAACGGCGTGCTCGGAGAAGGTTCAGGCTGTGCAGGGACGGGGGAACACGAGGAGGGTGTGCAGAACCGTAACCCATCCTGCTCCACCGACAGCAGTGTGCACAGCCCAGCCCCTCAGCTGGGGAGGAAAAATAAAAATAAAACTCAATATGGGCCACTGGTTAGTAAAAAAAGCTATAATTGCAATATTGGTTGTATTCCAGCTACAGTGACTTGTTTTCACCTGCACTGTGAAAGCTGTATGGGGTTTGCGACAGGCCTATGACATCTGTTGCTGAAAGGTGTCTCCAGAAAGGCAGCTCCCTCCCCATTCTAAAAAAGTCTCTCATTTACCACCGAGACAGTACTTGGCTTTGGCAGGGAATATGGTACTCTCCATCTCTCTGAAAGGGTGCAGGCTCTGTGTGTGTGTAAATCTGAACCTGGAAAACAAAGCTGGTAATATTATCTAGCCTCAGAAAAACATCCAAGTTCAAAAAATAAAGTGACCAAAATCTCCTGCCTTAGTCCATCACCTTCCGGAGAGATCCTGGGAGGGCACTTCAGTATCCACACACATCCACCCGACTGCAGAGGGGACGATGGGGGTGATGGTGTTCAGCTGCACTGAACAGCCCAGAGGATGAAGCACATCCCACCCCAGCGGTTCTGCGCGGACCCTGAGGCCAGACTTTGGCTGTGGCTTCTTCGTGAACACACTTAAATAAAAAAAAAACCCCAAAATCCTCAAAACAAACAGCACTGGAAAGAGTTACTTTCTTCATTTTATCCAAAGGCAGTTCTGGAAACAATCAGAACTACTGGCAAGGCTCACATGCACCTTTTGGGTATAAATCACCCAGTTTTAAACCGAGGAGACAAAAGTTTGCTCCCACCACAAGCTAAAAAATTAATGAAATGATTCCTTTTTGTTCTCCACTGCCTTAACAAGTTTTTTACTGAGTCTTTCTCCTGAAGGAAGGCTTCCCTCATGCATGTTGTAAACACACACAACGAAGAGCCAGTAAGCAAGCCAGGAAATGTTTATTGCTGGGTAGTGCAGGAAGGTAGGAGCTGAAGCCACACTAGACAGAAAGAGAGAAAACCAGTTGGGATTTTATTTGAAATCTGACTAGAGATACTTGGATACCATTTCTCTACAAAATACTTGCCTTGGTAGGATTACCACCGAGCTAGACTTTTAAAAAAATGTGCTTTCTGTGCATATTTGTATCCCTGCAAAAAAAATTCCACTGAATTCCTCCCTACTGGAGAGGAAGAGCGGACAGTATTAAAGCATAAACCCTCCGCATACAACCCCAGCACACACACATACCTGCACGCACCAGAGATACGCACGCACAAACATAAGCCCAGCCAAAGGTCAGCAAGAGCCAAAACGATGAGAAAGATCTCTGCAAGCAGCCTGCAGGTTTTTCAAAACCTAGGCCCCACCTTCTTTAAAGGAAACCACATTTTTAAGTACTGAAAAAAGCGCCTTTCATATGCAATACCAAAAAAAAAATAAATTCAGAGAACCAAAGTTTATAAACTCTCCACACACAGGATCCTCCCTAGCAGCAAGAGGTTCCCCCCCCTGAATAAACCGTCTCTACGGGCGGTGTAAAGGGGCATCAGCATAGATCGAAATCTGCCTGGGAGCACTCCCAGAGGGTGGGACATGGGATGTTATCTTTCTTTTAAGAATGTGGATGCCGAGACCTCAGCAAATTGACTGTCCCTTCGTTGCTGTGATTTTTCAAGTCATGCTAAAAGATGCTTAAAATAAAAATAACTATCAAAGTAAAAATCTGAAGCGTGGTTAAGCTACTAGAACATCGGTGTTTGTTTTGTATCACATTTCCCATTGCAATCTCCTATAAATAAGACACTGAACAAACCTCCATAATACCAACTGGTACTGCAGGACAACAGGGCATTTTCCCCCTGCCAAACAGTTCTTTCATTGTGCATTCTCGGGCGTGCAGAGGAGAAGAATCTTTTGCTGCAGCTATTAAAGTATCAATAGTTCAGTATCGTGTGTGTTTAATGAAAAGTTGGGAAGAAAGAAGTTCCAACACAAACTGCTTTTGATGCACATGAACAGTTGTTGGAAATGAAGTGGAGCAGAGGCGGGTTGTGGGGGAGACTTTTTCCCCCCCCTTATGTGGTGTAATTCTGGAGATGTCTTAGATGGGTTCTTAAACCCACACATAAAACTAACTCCTGTTCTCCATCCCCTCCTCAAGACGGGAATGACAGTATGACACTCGGTGACATGCAGCATCTAGCTTTGCCTGACACACGGGAGTTTCCAGGAGACAATAAAGAGAAACTGGTCCCTGAAAACCAGCATCTACGTTACAGCCGAGGTACTGCTGCTGAGAATTACTAATGCCATAAAAAAGTGACTGTTCCACAGCGCCAGACAGAACAAAAACAAGCTGACAGGCTGAGATGTATCAGCTGCAAAGTTTACTGCGTAGGTAACTTGATGGTGAATTGCTGCTTTTTATTTTGGAAATCATGGATATTAGCAGATGATACAACGAAGAGAAGATAGATTAGTCGAGGTTAACTGCAGGAACTCTGTTGCCATGAAAATGAAGACATCGTAGAGAGATCCTATCAATTCTATCAATTCTGATACTAATAATAAACCCTTCAATGACTCCTGGTGTAACCAGAGCACGTCGGTCAAGGAATCCTGACATTTTCATTTTTTAATAGGCAAACATTGAGTCCCCTATATTTATCTTCAGCTTAAAGACCCTTTAAGGCTTTTATTATCACGCTCTTCCCAGCAACTGTAAGGACTATGGCAGTTCTCTTCCTTTGGCACAAGTGCACACTGAGATTTTCAATACACTACTTCAGGAGATGTTTAAAAAAAAAAAAAGCTGCAAGGTGCACAAACACATGGCTAGTGTGCTCTAGCTACGCCTGACACGCCATGGGATTTCTGCACCGAGCAAGCACATCTAAACAGGCTTTTTTTTTAATCAGATAGATACACCAAGAAATAACTTTTTAAAGACTAGAATGTAAACAGCTGCATTTTTTTTTGCCATGCTTTCTAACCCATGAAGTGTGCAGCTGTGCTGGGGTGGGCGAGCAGGGCTGGGTGATGCTGTGCCCAGGGTCCCAGGAGGCAGCGGGTCTCTGCCGGGTCCCTGCCCAGCCCCTGCCTTCTCCCGCGCTGAGCACAGCCCCGAGCCCACCAGCCCTGCAGCAGGCAGGCCAGGATGTCCCTTGCTATCCTCAGCTTGGAAATATTGCACCATGGAGCACCCAAACCACCGCTACCTCCAGCACCAGGCAATAAAACCGCCTGCTACAGACCCAGGCATCTGCTGCGCATCCCGGCGCGTCCCACGTGCTACCTGGGAGCCCACTGCTGCGTCAGGGTGGAGGGAGCCATCTGCTTATGCTGATTAAAACATCCTGTAATACTTGTTTTGTGAGTTTTATAAGGTGAAAAAATATTGCCTCGGTGGTGAAAGTCGCGCAGCACGAGCAGGCGGCGTGGGGCTTCGAGCATTCCTTGGCTGCAGGCCACGGCTGTGTAATTGATTAAGGTGCTGCACTTGGGACCGAGTGATAATTGAGAGCCCCATAAATCTCCACACAAGTATTTGCAACTCGGAGATGGAAAGCAATTGTTATGGACCCTTCACACTGCACTGCGAGTGGAAGAATTACAACTAATATTAAAAATACCAAGAATCTCCCCAGCCACTCCAAAGGGCTGACTGTACTTCCTCGCTGAACATTCGCATTTCCAGTTAAATAACCAGAAGTGTCAAACGCACAAGGACTATGACTTCAAGCTTTCAGCTAAGTCATCCCCAGCACAAACTGAAATCACTCCTAGTTCTCAAAATTTTGTCTGCTGCTTCCAAGTCTTCTCTTTCCCCTACCCCAGGTCTCATTTATCTGCCCAGACAGCATTGCTTTAGCTGAGGCTTACGTGATCTTTTTTTTCACTCGGAGGAAAAAAAAAAAAGCAAAGCTGCAGCTGTTCAGGGTTCCTTGGAGAAGGAGGAAGACAGATGTAAGTAGTTATTCTCCAAAGGTTCCCAATGATCAGTGCCTGAGCAGCATTTTACCCTGTCCCTCATGTGACTGTTTAATTAGGTGTTGATTCACTCAGTCATGAGACACAAGGAAACACGGCTGCAAGCCCTAACGTCAAAGAAAAAGTAATGCCTGTTCTGCCAGTTTCTGTATGAGCAAAGCACAAAGGGGACATCCAGTTCTGAGAAGCAAAACTCATGTTTCCTTGCGCATAAGCCAAACCATCAAATCGCTTCAACCTTTCCATATTAAAAAAAAAAAAAAAACCTCAATGATTTCAGAGCAAGATGCTTGTGAATTCCTGGATTATTCTCCACCGTAAGAGCTGAGACCAGCTCGAGCACTTGCAGGCGAGCTCCCGGCCGAGCTGTGCAAGCCCTGCGAGCAGGGTGTGCCCTTCCAGCTGGGAATCCAGGTCCAAGCTGCTTCGGGACATCACACTTTCTTCTGGGGGTGGTTTGTTTGTTTGCTTTTGAAAAAAAGAGAACACAAGCTATTTTTGCTATGGCTTTATTCCTGAACGTTAACAGAATTTCTTAGCCTTCTTATTACCAAAAAGGTTTTCTGTTATGGGGTCCGGTTGCCATAGCAACAGGCTTTTTAAAATATCAAAGAAATTTTCAGCACATGGTAAACCAATTTCACGAGCTGCGTATATTTGTAATGGGAAAAGCTGGCAGACAATTATTTAAACGTATTCAGTTCAACTGACGTTTGACGAAGGGATAATCCCAAAATGCTGCTTTCAGCCTAAAGCCTGGTGTCGTAGAGGACTACAGGGAACTTCAGCCTGCCGTGCTAGCAGGTCATCTATAAAGACAGTCACATAAAATTAACAGATGATCATTTTTCCACCAAACGCTAAATTTAAGATCAGTGTGTCACTAAAATGCATTAAATGCCAAAAGCTTTTTTTCCTGAAGAATACTGCCTTAAACCTTTGATTTGCAGCATTTTAAACATCCTGTGTTTGTAGTCTTACCCTCCTCATTTGTGTAAATTTTACTCCAAAAAAAAAAAAAAAAATCAGACTCTGGATCAGCAACTTATTTAAAACACATGGCTAATGCTAAGCACATGAGCAGCTTCATCGGGAGCACTGAAACTACTTACATACTTAAAGGAAAGCACATGGCTTAGGCAGAGTGCTGACTCAGTCTTATTCCCCCCTCAGATTTCACCAAAAACCCGTCTCAGTTACACAGGAACAACTGCAAACTAGAGACAGACATGATTGTATAAACGAGTAAAACAAATTAATATCTATGGAATGAAATCCCAGTCTGGGCTCTCTGTACGTGACGTTCATTCACACCCATATCCCACGAGGGCTAATGATAGCTGCTCCCCATGAGCCAACAGCTGTCTGGACACCCGTTTGGCACTTCCCATCTAAGCATCCTCCATCCTTCAGAAGTCCGATGCGACGCTTGGCCCAATTCTGCAACCTCTCAGCACACAAAGCGGTTACTGGCTCCAGTGACAGCTCTGCGGCTGGGACCCGTTAACCAACCCCCTTAGTTAACCCTCCAAACTACTAACCAGGACATTCACTGCATTTCGAGACTGCTGCCAGGCTCTGACCCAGAAACAATGAGGAACACTTTCACCGATCTGCCAACTAACATCAATGAATGTCTAGGTGCACTGGGTCTATCCTACAGCTGCTTTTCAGGAGGGGAAACTTTCCTAACGTCGGTCCAACCCGTGGACTGAACATCCCTCCCTTACTGGCTCTGCAAGTTGAACGGGCCCCTACTTAATTTGCGGAAGGGACAAGATCTCGATTTGCGTAGATATTGCAAGAGCCCCAGGACTACTGCGAGGAGCCTAGACTGCTCAATTCTCCAAGGCGAGAGTCATGCTGCTCGATTGTTTTCCAAATTAAGCATGCAGAGGTGACCCGAAACTATTTCAGGTAGATCTATATAGAGCAGACACTAAAGGCATTGCTTGACTTTTATGTAACTCGTAAGGACATGAGGACAAAGAAAAATCAGATGCCTGAACAAGCCACATGGCCATACAACTTCATTTAATAGCTGCAAAAAAAATACAGACTGCCAGAATAATGGACAGCCTGACACCTAACAAAGGCACTGAAACGGTGAGGTCCTGAGTACTCTGGTTCCCCAAAGCAGCAGAGCTCTTAGGCGTGCTTGTCGCTGTCAGCCAGCTGGTGGTTCCTCTGATTGTAAAGGAGCTGCTCAATCTTCAAACCAGGCTTAACAAAGTGCTCTGCTGGGTTTGCAAGAGTGCTTGGCCCGCTGCCATACTGAACTCCGTACTTTCACATTTTCTGCTGTCCCTTTCCGTTTTCAAGGCCTCACTCCATGCTCACCATCTTGGGTTTCTAAGAACGGTAGGAGTGGAAAATACAGTGTAGGACCGGTCACTGCCCTGTGATGATTAAACCAAATAAGCTTTTCAACACGACTATCCATCTAGAGGGATTTTCCACTGCAGAACAGCTGAACTGGTCGAGCCCTACTGAAAACTCCACATGACAGTATGTGCAAGCTCTGAGCATCTGTTGAGAACACCCCCTGTGTGTCCACGCAGCTTTTCCTACTGTTAAAATCTTGGTCTGCAATAAAGAAATTGCAGGTTCAGCTCGGCATGCCCTCCCTGGGTACCAGCACCGAAACTCCCTCCAAACACACACCTGCCTTATCGCAGGACTGAGCTGGAACACACACTCCAAACCAGCTCAGCCTCGCAGCTCACAGAATCAACAGAAACACTCGATAAAACCTACATTGTTTCACTGGGAGAGGTTGCACTTAATCAAGAGATGGACAGAGATATATAGATATATTTAGTGCATGTTCAATAAACCCCTTTCTGCCAGCGGTAATGGATTTGATGAGAATGTCGTTCCAGGCACTCCCAGCCAACACCGCTTGCCAACAGATGGAGCTGGGACAACTCCTGTCTGCTAGAGGGACTCTCCCGGGGTTGCAGCAGAATGAGCCGTTTCCCACCTAGCTCCGATCAGCCCAGCATCAGCTCTTGCATCTTCTGTAGTTCACGTACCACAGTCTAACATGAACAAAAAAAAAAATTATTATTTCCTCTCATTCCTGTGGAGGAGGAGGCTCAGCTTTGCTTTCTCATTCAAAAGCATTTTTTCTCCTCATCTTTTTTACTCCCTGTTTCAGTCCATCCATGCGAGGTTGTGTAAGATGTGGGAGCTCAAAGAAGCCTAGAGCTGCGGGTATCCTGCTGGGAACCAGTAACAGCACCACAAGAAGCTATTTATTCTGCTGCATCAACAGGAAAGAAGCTCACGTGCTGGACAGCAATAGCTGTCAATGCCACCAGGACATTTTGGACTGGGTTGTATTGTTGGATTTTTTTTTTTTTTGAAAGGAGCTGTTGGCAAAGCAATCGCTCACTTGGCTCTTCGTTTCCCTTTCCCCTTCTCATGCTGGCACATGTCATTTCAAGTGGCACAGCAGTAACCCCAAACAGGATGCACCCTACTGCTTGTGGCAGGAGGAGGAGGGGATGGTACAGCACCCAGGGGAGACCTTCTGAAAGGGGAGGCGGCACAGACAGGACAAAACTAAGAAGAGAACAGAAAAATGGAAGGGAAAGTCAGCTAGGCTTTAACTATTCTCTTCCTCTCTGTGCGTGCGTGCTTTATGCGTAAATACTAGTTTCCAAAGCAGAGCGCCAAACAACAGGGACAGTGATGATGAGGAAGAACACTACGAGGCTCACGGAATACCAAGCAGAAAGAATCCTGTACAATGTCTGCGTTACATCACGGCAGCAGCATCCACCTGCCCTTGCACACGGATCTTGCTGAACACAGAGCAACTCCAAAACACCATCACTTACTACCCATTGCACCACTTCACACTCCGAGCCACGGCAGCAACTGAAGGCACCTGGGTATAGCCTGAAATACACATATAGATGTATACACACACATATACACACACAAACAGGAGAGATCTGAGAGCAGGGTCTTGCTCGCTCTTAGGATCTCTTTTCTTCCAGCAGAAGTATCCTTTAGCAAAGCTCAAGACTGAGAGCCTTCAAACCCCACCGAGTTCTACAGAGCGCTGAGCATCCCTCGCAGGACTGGGACATTTTGTATTTGCCTTCATTTGGAAGTTTCTCTTATTTTTTAAACATTTATATAGAAATTATGTCTTGTCAAATTCCCTGTTCCCTGTACATTTTCTTTTCCTCTGTTTTCTCTATCCACACAGGTGAGAACAATTGCCATCAGTGAATTTCACTTTCTCTCACATGGTTTTTTTCTCCAGTGGGGTGTGGACTAATGCCCTCTCCAGAGTGTAATTGGGCTGATTGGTCCTGCTGGCTACTAATAGACAAGACCAGTCTTTAAATGAATGCATACCAAATGCAGGTGGGAGAAAACCCCAAAACCAAAACCCAAACAAACAAAACCTCTGCTACCTGATGTCTTACCTTCTGATCCCAGCATGAAAAAGTCTTGCACAACACACAAACACAAGCTATCTAGCAGTTCTGTGAGCGTTCTTCAGTTCAAAAAGAAAATCTGATGACACAGCTTAAACTAGATACACTGGCAGACTAACCAAAGTAATTCATTTGATGATAACCGCACATAAGATACCATGAAAAAACCACTGAAATATGAAGCAAGTAAATTAAATCAGCCTTATACCAGTGGTATTTTTGCTTATCTGAAAAAAAAATTGATAAACATTTATATAAAGATGTAATTCTGCTATCGTCTCATAAGACTTTTTTTTAAGTTGCTTTGATTTTTTTTTCAATTTTATACTTTTAAATTATGTCTGTTTTGGAAAAAAAAAAAAAGAGGTCGTGAGTTCATGATTAGCATCTCTCGTATGACTAGAAAATACACAGTTCAGAAACCAACATGCTCATTTTCACAGCGTCTTAGCCCTCCATGCTGTCAGTAGAACAATTTCCTTTTCTACTAAGAAAGTAATTTCCAGTAACTCACAGCAGCTGAAATATGTTTAGGTTCTGAAAAAAACCAACCACCTTTTTCTGTCTGACTATTTAAGTTGTATGTTAGAGTTTGGGCTGCCTTTAAATAGAAACAGAGCACTGAAAGCTAAGTCACTGTCCTAGCGTTTGAAACTCTAACTTTGGGGGATATACTGTTATTTTTCCTGCAGGAACAATAACATCCTGGCAGACTTCTTCCTTAACAGATTCTCAGATGTTCAGGTAATGTCATCCAACTAGAACAAGCTTCCGAGAAGGCGAGCATGCTCACCGCGTGTTTTGCAAACTCTGTTCCCTGCACGCACAACCACACGCAGCTTATCACCTGCACCTATTTTTTGTTAACACCTGAAATAACACGGCTTTTCTACCAATTCCTGGTATCACGTTTCACGAAAAGGAGTAAACAAACCATTCAGCCAGCTCTTCAAATGGCAAGAACATTCGCTAGGTAGGTCTTGGGAGGGAGCAAAAAAAAAACCAACATGAAATTCATTCCTGTTTGATAGTTCGTTTCTCAGCTAATTGCTCACACATGCTTCCCTCTGATTTACCGTCCTCCCATAATTACCCCCAAACATGGCAAACCAAGTGCTGAGCCCACAGTCTCTGGAGGCCTCTTTTTTCCTTGGGACAAAGCTGTGCAAGGAACCCTGGAGGCAAGAGAAACGTGGGTATGTAGGGGACGGTGTGTATTTTAGCAGTAGCTGGAAAGCAGAATAATTCAGCAAACAGAGATTTGTATATTCTGTGTTCACCATGGTCCAGGACTGGCTTTCTTGAGCTCACACTTCCAATATCCCAGAATGTGGCTGTCCCCTCTGACGTACCCCCTGGAACGAGCAGCATGACAAGGTGCAGCCAACTCAGAGCTCCACGGATGCTAACAGGCAGGATGCACCCACCAGCACGTGAAGGATTTTCACTGAAGTTACAGAAACTCGGCTCGCTTGGACTTCTGTCCTCACATTCTCCACCACTCACACTGAAGTCGAACAACAGGTTCAGAAATTACTGAGAGAGGAGCGAACAATCGAGCACAGCACTGCATGAGCTACCATTTCCCCAGGCACCGAGGCTAAAATCAAAAACAAAGACAGCACACAGCAAAGCCACTGCTCCTATGGGCAACGCTCAAACAAGCAATAGACCTTCTTACATACCTTCCTTCTCTGAAAGAGGAAAATGACACAGGAACTGGGGCAAAGATACCGCTCGGGCTCGATCAGGCACGATGCCAGCACCAAAGTCGGGGCTGAACCCAGCTCAAAGTTTCTTCATTTATCAACTAAAACAGATGGCAGAGAACTGTAACTTGGCTCCTGTTTCCTTCCAGTTATACATCACACAAACCGAAAGGGGAGAGGGTTTGTAGTACTATTAGAAGTTTTATGTTTTGTTGACATTTAGGCTGGAGCAAAGGAAAGACATTTGAAGACGCTGCTAAGGAGGCACACGCAGATCTGGAGGAGCATCAAACACCGTGAAGGCGCAGAGATGAACAGTGCCTATATTAAAGGATATACGATTGTTTCTGGGATGTATTTTACTCGTTTTAGAGCAAAATTGCTGTTGACAATGTTGTGGAAACATCCTGGAGAAACAGAGCAGGACCAGTGGTGTGTGACAGATCATTTCCACGCTCCAAGATCGCTGCTTTAAGGAAAGGCTGCCGCCCAGCTCCGCACCCGTGCTACAACCGATCTCAGAGTATTGAACAAGTTTCTGGGTAGTGTATTGTATTTGGTTAATAGTACCTACAAAAGCTATCAGCTTCAGAAAAGAAAAAGGTCATACTTGTTACGCAAGTGTGCAGAACTAGCTCAGTTAAAAGCCTGAGTTGAGCACCAAGCAACAGCACAACGTATTGTTGTAAAAATAAATAAATCCTTTTTGAAACAAAGGCTACATAATAACTGTTCACACTTCTACGGAGCAGAACACATTTGAGCCAGTATTTTTAGAAAGAAGTGATTAATCCTGCAGAGAGGACTGCCCCTTTCGAATGCAGTCTTTATGGTCACATTCCTTAGGCGCAGCAGAATCACATCTGTATTTTGTGCAAATGAGTTTTTTCAAATGAATATTTCCCATAGATGTATTCTGTCAGTATTCAGCGTCAGGTGGAGCAGCTGGTGCGTTAGCAAGCCATTTACAGATGACAAAAATTACTTCCTCTTTTTAATGAGCATTACTTTTCTGTTTTCCTCCTACAGATATCTTACAGATTCAGGTTCTCTATCTATACCGCAAAAGCAAAATTTTTCAAGTCCTCAGAGACAAATCCTGCTCTTGGCCGCCGCTTGAAGGCCAGCACAGCCACGCTGGGGATTCGCTGGTGCAACTGAGCTCTGCATTTTTCCTAACGTTACTCACGAACATGTGATCTTGCAGACATTCTGCTCCAGATGTAGCAACGGGAGGGAGCACAGCCTCTGAGCATGAAACCGCCGTGTTACTTGCCACTCATAAAACACGCTTCTAAAGTGGTCACCTCCAGAATTCAGCCAAAATTACAACACAAGGTTCAGGTTCCAACTCACACTGGACCAGTTTCTTCCAGAACAGCAGCCGGAATTCATCCAAGCTGTCACCATGAGTGTGCACTAACTCGGAAGCATACACACAGCAAAAGATAAAGCCCTTTGAGAGCACAAGGAGGACAATCCATCGGTCAACCAGAGGAGCTGAGCATCCCAAGAGGGCAAGGTTTACAACACGAGACATGTAAACACACCTTCAGTCACCAACAAATGAATGGTTGAATTATTTCAGAAAAGCTGAAGCCTTCCCAGTGGGCAAACACGTCCATGACCCCGTGCTCCTGGCACATCTCCATACCCCTGTGACCCCACCTGGATGAGGAAGGAAAACCAGCACCCCTAAGCCTGCAGAAACACCCTCTTACAACGCCTGCCAGCACAACCCAAGTGTAAGGAAGCATTTTTACTCTGGTATACCTACACATACATTTTCACACACACAGAAACCATGGCCAGAAGGCCACGTGCTCTTTCTCCCACCGTGGAGACGACGTGCCAGCTCACCCTGTCTCCACAGGATGAGGATGGGAGCAGGGTCTGTCACAGCCCCCTTGGGTCAAACCCACAGGGAAAAGGACAGCAGACATCCACAGCTTCCAGAGGGAAAACTGCCACACTCGCTTCCCTACCATGTACCGTTGGAAATCAAAGAAAAACTCAAAGTAAAATCAAAGGATTCACCTGACCAGCTGGCACGATCCAGACCAGTACCATGGCCCAAAGGGTGACCAGCAGAGATCCCAGGGGTAAAAAGGCATCATGGGGTTCACTCGCCTCTCCTCAAAAAGATTTCTAACTTAGAGGAAGGAGTTGAAAAGCTGGAAAGGAAACCACGAAAGTGACTGTTCCAAGGGCAGCCTGGCGAGGCAAGAGACTGCAAGCCATCCTGAGGAGGAGGAAGCGACGTTGCAGGCTGGGAGGAAGCCGAGCACACGCCGACGGCACCGACCTCGTGATGTCCACTCCTGGCAGCACGACCTTGTGATGCCGAGTTCTTAAGTCGCTGCAAGATCCGAACGGCCGCAGGAGATGCCAGCGTGAAAGGCAATCAGGGTGACCCTTCACCTGTGCGTTAGCTCATTTTATATCTTTACCTCCTCCTAAAAAAAACAGAGGAAAAACCAAGCAGAGGGTTTTTCCACTCCACCATTCACATTCCCTGTTCTACAGGCGACAGCAAGAAGCCAAAGTGAAGCCCTAACCCCAGGTCTAGGCAGGGTGCGTTCCCACCAGGGCAGAGAAAAAATTTTCCAAGGCACCAAGTCAGGCAGGCACAAGCACCCCAACAATTTTCAAAGTATTTGGTCATTCTCTGCATTTGCACACAGCTAGCACGATTGGGGTACTGATCCAAGTTAATTTCTTTGGATCTGATCATAATTCGAGTAAATAACACCCACTGGCCGGACCACCGACCCTCTGCTTTGCAGGTCCCCCAGGTTGCAGCGTTGCCTTATTAAGGGCTAGCACGTGATTTTCAAAGGCAGGCTGGATCTTTTAGCTCCATGCCTACCTGGAGAAGCACTTGGAGACCTACAGAGTGTCAAGGAGGGCTTGGAGAGTGGCCCCTTCAGCAGAAATTGTCAAAACTTTCTCCATGCTCCAGAGGTGCTTACTGGAACCCATTAATTTGTGTGGCTCTGCCTCCAAGATGAAAGCTGACTTAAAGCACTGGAAGGTACACAAAAGCTCCAGCGACAGGAAATGCAAAACAGAATTTGGCAAAAAGAAGTACTTTAGAAAACAGCAATATGTTTCCAAATACAGACCAAAGTCATCATAGCGATACAGAAAACTGCGTATAAATCAAAGTGAAATATTCATTAAAGCTTGCTACACTCCAGCTAATGAATACAACCAAAAAGCCAAAAACTCTTCCAGAGATATTACAGAGAAGATGGATTTTTTTTATGAAAAAACAAAACTTAAGGGATATTAAAGGGCAGAAATGAGCTTAATAAAAACCCAAGAACATTTCAGATGTATAAGTCTTAAAAACTTACGGGACAAAAGCTTTTTAAATTCATCAGATAACTGCAAATGACAAGAAGCTGGAGCTATTACAGAATCAAGTCCAGCTAAAGCTCTTGTTGAAGACAGACTTTGAGGCGGTGAAATTCCAGGACTGACACAGCTTGGTGCGAGATGTGGCCTTACACAGTTACCTGCTATTGACACAAAGCCTTTGACTAGGTGGAGCAGGATACCTCGCTTGCTGCGGAAGGTAAATTCAGTAAGAATTTTGGCAGAGGTTGTATCTGCTCATTTTTTTTATGATACTACAGTGCCCAGACGCTGCTGGCTCTGAGCTCCTTCAGCATCTCATGAAGCCATACCTTAAAAATGGAAAGCAACACGGCAACCTGTGGTGGTTACCCCTGCTCCCAGCACAGGAGGAACAAACACAAAACCCCCTGTAACACCACCACATCATTTACGTCACCAGTGCTAGCCACCTTCAGACATAACGCGAAAACTTACCAAGAAGTTTTGCAGGTGTGAGTTTGACCTCAAAATCCACGTAAAGACAACTTTCACCTTCCTCCTTCACCTTACTCCAGCCTCCACTTTACCAAGTACCCAGCTACACACTGTTAGATGTTTCCAAGTCTCTTCACAATTTATTTCAAGAAATTAGCTCCTGGTTCAAGAAGCAATTAGGCCTTTGTAAGAAAGCATATAGCATTTTTTACTGTGCAAGAACAATAGCTCTGCAGACGAACTGGCTTGTGAAGCATCCCTGTATCGTGCTGCCCATTTCCAACTCTGGGTTTATTGCAATTCCCTTGGTGAATCCCGCTGCCAAAAATTATGTGAAAGGAAACAAATCTCAGGATACCATTTAAAGTCACCACCACGGAGAATAGTCGGGGCTGATGGGGGATACTTGCCTAGACAGATTTCAGGAAATCCTACTTTGCAGCCAGCCTTTCATATCTCGGGAACCCAGCAACTAATCTCTCAATAAAGGAGCAGCACATATTGCAGAAAGACCCCAAGAAAGTGTGTTTGCAGGACGACCGAAAATGGCCTTCTCCATAAATAAATAAAAGAACACTTAAAATTATTTATTCCTGTACCTTCCCACTTGGAAAACTGCGCTCGTCCTCAGATATACTCAGATAACCAAAGCAAACCCCTGAAGGAAGAACGTGCCCAGAGATACTCCACACCGCTGGTGAGACCCGAAACTGGAAGGGGTTCTTTCAAGCTTGAACAATTACCACACAGCTGTACCTCTACAACAGGTGCTTTAACAAGAGCAAAACAGAGTTTGCAAACATCGGTGGAATGCCCCTCGGGGTGAGATGGTTCTTTAGAGCTCTCTAGATTAAAAAAAAAAAAAAAAAAGACACTGAAACTTTTATTGGGCTGTAGTGTAAAAAGACCTCCTCATTAATAATCGCTCTGTCTCCCAACTAGGTGGGAAGGATGTCTAGAGATACAAGGGCACAAGTATTTGAACTTTATACATATGATGGAAAGAAACACTTGAGCTTCCCTCCTACGTACAACCCCAAATGCACCAGTCCCACAACTCAGCACTGCAGGACCACCCCTCTCCCTCTGCAGCAGGTTAGTAGTGCTCCAAGCCCAGTTCCCACCTCAAACAACGCAGTCTCCTGCAGAAACCCTGCCGCAGTCCTTACAGCTGTATTTACCATTGGAAATCCTGCCCACAGATCCCAACAACAGAGATACAAAGCCTCAGACCTCTCGGTAATTCACCCAGCTCTGGGCTCATGCTACTGAGCGCAGCTTTGAAGAACAAAAAGCCGGCTGAGCTCTCAGGGGGTTAGCAGCTCCCTCTTCTCCAAAGCGCTGAAGCAGATCCTTAGAAAGCCAGAAAAGAAATAACATCCCGAAATTGGTATGTGTGGCAGTCAGTAATATAAACGTGCAGTGGAACACCTGGTGTGCCCCTATAACATTGAGCAGAAATGTGTGGCGGGTTCTGCCTAGTTTAAGGAAGTTTTTGTAAGATTTGTTTCCATTTACGGGGGAAATAGATCAGAAAATTCTGGAAGAGGGTTCATGTAATTGCTGTTTAAAAGCGTGTGTACATTGTAGACACGTACAGCACACAACTCATGCGAACAGCTTTATGGATTTTTATAACAGGAATACTTCGATTCCAAAATTCTAGAAAACAACCAGCCCGAGATCTCGTATTCCTAATAACTCAAACAGCCCCAGCCCGGGCTGAGCAGCCACCCGTGCCAGATGCTACAATATGGCCAAGAGCTCCTATTTATAGTAAAAGTTACCCTCGGGGAAAATCCACTCACGTGAGGAGTATTTGCAGTAGACATCGGTACTCTCTACCTTGGAACTTAAGGGTTTGTCTCTTCTCTGGAATACTTGCAGGTGTTTCTGTGTTCCTCATAAACAGATTTTACCACCACCGTTTTGAATATTCTTGCTCACCATGTGCACGTCGAGCTGCACTGAGGGATTTCAGCCTACGGGCCAAGCCTGACAATTGCCCTCAGTGAAACCGAAAAGCAAAAATGTTAACATGCAGAGGGTCTACTGTGATTTCCTGAGGCTTCATCAGTAAAATAAAGGGCTTATATATATATAAAAAAATAAGGCAAATGGGTACATCAGCAAATACCTCACAGTTGCTAACTTACTGGTCACACCACCAGAACTGTTCCCTTCCCCAGCATCTCATTCTGAAGGATTTTGCAGAGTTTGGCTAGACACAGGCTCACCCACACCCAGAGCACAGAAAGAGATTCTGGGCAGGTAAAAAAAATGAAACAAACAAGCAACTGAACAAAATATGTTTCCCCTGAAAAGTACTACTTTGTTTTTAAAACTGTGGGAGCTCAGATTAAGTAGAATTTATTTCCTGGTAAATGTTCACAAGAAGTCTGAAGGAGAAGCAAAATATATCCATAGTCAGAATGAGCATCAACATCGTCCTGAATGTTCTGCTAACACCCTGATGTCATTGCCAGAGTCGTTGGGCTTTTCTCTCTAAGGACATATGATTCACAAAGTATATTATGAGAATTTATGTATTTTTATGGTTGTTCTACACAATCACCTCAGTAAGAGGACCAAGCTTTCCAAGTGAAGACAGTTCAGTGCTCAGAGTATCTGTCAAGTGTTCTGTTAGAACATAAACAGATAATAATCAATCCCAAACCCTGTCCCACCGAAACTGACCAAGCTGTTGTGGGCAGGTTTACTGGAACTCCAAACAGTCGGAAAAATCCAGAGAGCTTGCTTCCAGCCTCTCAAGACCCAGCTGTAACGAAGAACAGCGTTTAGTTTGCGTATCATCCAGAGGTTTCACCAGCCACTGATAAAACCCTACGTAGTGAGGATTAACTGAAGACTCATCCCCATCGGGAAAATGAAAGCGGCCATTAGGCAACACGCCTGGAGGGCATCTGTACCAGCCTTCAAAAAAATAATACTTGGCTCTCCTGAGGGAGATCCAGGTCTCCCCCCCACCCCCAGAGCTTCAGTCACCCTCTTCCTGGGATTTTATACCTGTGCGTCCACAAAAAAAAACCAACACTGAATTCACTAGTTACTGGTTGACAGTTCGCATCACAAAGTGAAAGGGCACTACCCAAAGGGAGGAGGGCAGGCAGACACAGTGATGTCTGTTTTAAATTTCACATCCACTTTGGCACAGAACGAGGCAGGTGAAGAGGGAAGGAGAGTGCTCGCTCCCCACGGTCTGGTCGCAGATGTTGAATTAACCACCCGTCTCTCCACAAATTAATCACTAACACATGTGTTAACAGGGAGAAAAAGGCAAGGCGATCACACAGAGCATCCCGAGAGCCCCTTCCCCACCAAGGGGCCTGATCCCAGCATCAAGCTGATTTAGAAAAGAACACAGACATCACTAGAACATTTTGTCTCTTAAAAAACATCATTAAGAAAAGGAACCCCCTTCGCAGTAAACAGCCCAGAGCAGTGTGAGCAGCTGTGGCGAGTGTCTTTAAAGGTGTGAGCTAGCGGCTAAAGCACGGGATCTCAGGTAAAGTCCAGGAGAGCGTCCCTAAGGACACAAAAACCCTCATCAACATTCTGGGAAAACTGTGACGCTTAAATACAGCAAATGTACTATTAACCCCTAAACTGCTGCATCACATCACCCCGGTTAACAGGAACATCCCACCGCCCAAAACGAAGCCCATCAGGCAGAGATCTCCCTTCACACAGCACCCCGTGGGCCGATCAGGGCGGGAGGAGAGCTTCCCCGCACCGTCACCCTCCTCAGGAGCCACAGGTGGGGTCTGCANAGTTAACAGGAACATCCCACCACCCAAAACCAAGCCCATCAGGCAGAGATCTTCGCACAGCACCCCGTGGGTGATCACCTGTAGGTAACACATCCCAGGGCAGCAGGCGGGCAGAGAGCTTCCCCACACCATCACCCTCCCCAGGAGCCACAGGTGGGGTCTGCACCCAAGGCGCACACTCTGCGCTTTAAAACGATTTTGCAGGTTAACCCCCGGCCCGGACGGGGACCGCACGGCGTCACTCGGGGAACAACCTTCGTGTCACACCAACAGCCCTGCTCACACAGCCCCAACCCCCAGCCGGCCCTGGGCGGCTCCTAGGCCCCACGCGAAGCTTCTCCCCGCACCAAGCCCCCACACAGGACCGAGAACCNTTTCATCCCCCCCCCTTTTTCTCCACGTTTCTGAGGTTACCCCCTGGGGGCCCGCCCGCCTCCAGCAGAATGGCGCCGGTGCCCCCTCCCCGGCCTGCAGCATCCCCGGAGGGGGCCCAACACCACCCCCGGAGGGGGGCCACCGCTGATCGCGACAGGGCGAAACTGTCAGGAAGGAGGCGACAGGCCGGGCTGGGGCTCCCCGGGGGCCGCCCTGAGGGGGGAGCCACGACCCAGCCCTGAGGAGAGGCAGCCAGCGCGGGGGCGGCCCGAACGCAGCTCCGAGGGGGTGCCCCCGACGTGGCGGCCCCGGGGGGCTCCCGCCCAGCCTGAGGGGCCCGGGGCGGGGGCCGGAGCGCGGGGGCAGAGGGAAGCGAGAGGCTGAGGGGAGCGGGGGAGCCGCGCCAAGCCCGCTGCGGCACGGGAGGGGGGCTGCGGCCGGGAAGGAAGGAAGGGGGCTGGCGGCCGCCCACCGCCGGGGCCGGGCGGGCGGAGGAGGGAGGGCGGCGGGGAACTCGGCGGAGAAGTTTGGGTCCCGGTTACCTGAAGACACAGTCGTCCCTGGCGTCCCTGGCCGGGGAGATGAGCCCGTGCTTCTTGTTGAAAAGCTTCTGGAACAGGGTGGGCGGCATCTTGGGGCGCCGCCGCTGGCCCCCGCCGCCGCCGAGGCGCTGGGCTCCGCGCAGCGCCGTCCCCTCGCCGCGGCTAGTTCCGCCCGCCCGACTCCATTCGGTGTCACAGTCATATGACAGACATTAGTCACCCGCCGCTGCCAGGAGGGGCGGGGCGCCGGGGCGGGACCCGCGGCGCTCACTGGCTGCGGCCGCGGCCCCACGTGGGGAGCGGGACGGGACGGGCCCGGGCGGGGGGAGCCCCGGGCGGGCGAGCGGCGGTGGAGGGTCCCGGCAGCCCCGCGGAGGGAGGAGGGAACCCGGCACAGAGCCGGGGGGTTTCCCCGGGGGCTGGGCAGCGATAACAAACACCGCGCTGGTTTGTTTTGCTGCTGCGGAGGGAGGTTATGGGCAGAAGCAGCAGAGGGCAGGAGCTAGGTATTAAATCCTTCGTGGTGCTGTAAGCAGCACTCCAGGGAGTGTCCGTGGAGGCGTGCAGCAGGGACAGGGGACTCCTCTTACCCCTAAACCCAGAAAACCCAGCTCCTGCACCCTTTTTTCCCTCCCAGGTACATTAGATTCAAAACCTCCAGGGAAGGCAGACGGTGGGTATTCGCCTGCAGAGGAAACCATCACTGCCTATAAATCATCTATCTACATATCATACCCAACAGGTGAATCCAGAACAAACATGTAAGCAAAAAAAAAAAAAAAAAAAAAAANAAAAGTGTGATAGATTTTATAAAATCAAAAGGATCTCTGGATTTTTGCAAAACTCTTTATTGGTAAGTTTCAATGAAACGGAAACACTGGTGACAGTCTCCTTCCCTGTCTCAGTTCAGATACAGCCCTACTACAAGTTTAATTAAGAACTGACGAAACTGACTCATCTGTTTTCCCTTGAAAATGGAATTAAACTGAAAGTGTATGATGTAAGACTAAATTAAGCTGATTAAAAAGGCATAATTTAAGGCATGTGTAACATATCTATGTAGTGATTCCTCATCATCAGCTATCAGCAGGAACTTTGTTTTTTCATCTGTTGTTCCAAGACAACTAGAATAGAAAATAGGAATTAATGTTTAGATGTATCTTTTTCCCCTTGTTCAGTATGAAAGATACACCTGCTTGCCACAGATTTACAGATGACCGATCTTTGTATCCTTTCACCACATGAAAGCCTCCCAGCTCCAGGGCAAGTAAATACAGTCTCAAACACAATCCTCAGGGAACACTACGATACAATAGAATTCTGGCCAGGATATACAACTCTGCTTTCAGTAGTTTCACACGTTACAGCACTGCAGATTTAGCTAATCTCACGTGCATTACAATTCAGACTGATAGAGTCCTCTTAAAAGCAAATATTAACTTGTTTCAGAACTCCTAAATAAATAGGAAATGATTCTGATAGGCCTGACATACCTTAATCGAGAGAGTGGAGGATGGACAGTAAGAGAAAAAGGGATAAATACAGGTTTAATCATCCATTTTCCCGTTAAAACCTCCCTATAGGCAAATCTTTGTACCTACACAAAGAATATGAATTTCAGCATACGTGCCCATTCAGTATTGCCTCAGGCCCCAAACCTTTCTGTGTTTAGAGATGATGAACCAAACCAGAACCATTCGCACGTAAGGTCTTTACCCTCCAAAAGCACACCGGTGCAAGAAGCAAACATCTTCCATCATCTCCGAGAACTTCAGGTCAAAGTCTGCTAGAAGTACACTTCAGATAACAAACAACTGAGCAACGTTAATGAAAAACCTCTTATAGATTGACGTATAATACATTTACCAGCCGTGCATCTGCAGCGCACCGTTCCTGGTGATAAAGCCTTATCACAGTTCTCGCGGGGACTGACTTGCTGGAAGCGATTCCAGTCAAGCCATTAAGACTTCATCGTGTCTAGGATATGACAGAGCAGACCTGGTGACACTGAGCAGATTTCCCTCCTGAATCACCCCACAAAGAAGCTCTTCTGTGCTACCCATTCACTGGCCGTGACCCATAACCTTTCCCCACTAATATGGAAGAGCCGGTTTCCACTCTGAATGAAATTTCATGTAGTCATTCGTCAGTTTCAAACCAAACATGGGAAAATGCTTTCCCATTGAGAAAAGCAGAACAAGAGTAGATATTGTTGCGGCCACCAAAATGAATACCATTTCCTTCCCTGGGGCAGTGAGCTAGCCTGGTAATTAATTATACTTTCTCCAAGAGTCAGACAAAAGATGAAAATAAGAAGCAGCGCTTTCATAACTGAAGGGAAGGACAAGAGAGATTGTGGTTCATGATATTTCTGTCCTCCTATATAGCCTCATCACACCAAGAAAAACAAAAGCAGAACTCTGCAATATTCAGGCTGCTACAGCCAACTCCACAGTTACACGCCGTATTTTCTTCTCCTGTACTCTCCAATTAGCTTGTCAGTACAGCACAGAAACAGAAGTCTGTTTCCTGTATAGAAACTACAAAATGGTTTGGGGCAAAATAAGTGTTTTTCTTTTAGGACTCCTAGAATACCCTTACAATAGACACCTCTCTTATTCTGGACCCTCCTTTACCTGAACAATCATCAAAATCACAACTTACTAACATAGAGAACTTCCAATTTTGCTTAAAGCAACAGCAAGGAGCTCACCTCTTATCTCCTAGGGGCTCTAGATTCTTGCATAATTACCGGTGGCTTAGTATTTGCAAGAACAAGGATACTGAAGCATAGCTGAGGGGACTCCAAGGAGTTATTGGCAGAACTCATTCTGCTAATGCTTTAAGAAAAAATAACTTGATGGCATAATTTTTAACCTTGAGCCATATAGTATGTTTATACAATACTTTTTCATAGACTAATCTAGCAGCATTTATTTGCACTTCCTTCTAGCCCAGAGCAATGGGAAAAGGCTCAGGGTCTGAACTTTCACAAGTACTTTCAAATGTAGTCAAACTAATTAAAGTTGTGGATTTTATAAGTCTTCTTGACATGCTCTTGTTGGAAATATGAAACTATTTTCCAGGGCATGAATACTCTGGGTGGTAATACAGAGAAACAAACTCAGACTTCAAGGTTTGGAAAGCCGTACTATCATCTTAAAGCATTGAAAAACTCCTTTTATGTCTACAAAAGAGTCTGAGTAAGGGGTGTTGCAGTGACAACGCTGTAGGGATCCAAATTACTTAGCCTGTGCTCTTGTCAGTGTTTTCCAAGGCATTCAGCACACAGCTGAAGAACAATGTGAACTAGCAATCTAGCAGCTGAACTGGAAGCACTGGGAATCTAACCCATGTACCAGGTAACGTGAACAGTAACCTAAAAATCCAGAATGCCAACATCCAGCTCTTGAGACGGTTCAGCTCTAAAAGGTTTCTTCCCACCCTTGTATTCGTGTAAGGCACCCACTTCCTCTGCATGAGTCTGAAGCCACCAGAAGAAACAAGGAGTGAGATTGGTGATAGTAAAAATAACCAAGACAAAGTGGGAAGGACTCCCAGGTGGCAGTGGATGTGCCTACAATGGTGACAGTGCTAATCATAAAAACCTATCTTGCCATGGTGGTAGGGTGAAGACGACTGATATTCATGTTTAGAAATCAATGTACAGCAGAACACACCGGGTCCTGTACCTCTGAAGTCCTGCAGACGCAAACATTCCAGGAGTTTAAAAGGTAGGGCACTACTGACTTCTGAGAGTACATGAATGCTTTCCATACCCATTACCAGGACACACAGTTACCTTTATAAGCAGTGTTAACACTTCTTAACTCTCACAGAGGACACATCTTTAGATGCCAGTGCTACCAGAGAACTCTTAAAACCTTGGCACAGCAAGAGCCAAAATTATTCATCAATGCAATTTGGTCTGCTGTTGTTGAGCCACACTTCTTAAAAATCTACATGAACTGAAGAACCATCCTTACAGAACAATGCTCAGAATAAGACCTAGTTGCTTGTACAAATAATTTAATATTAAAGAATTTTCAAGCTTACTGCATAACATTATACTGAATTTCAAACAACATATATGAGAAAAAAATACAGCAAATTATTACTGGTTAGTAGTTCTGTTTCACCTCCCTGCCACAGCAGCAAGACAGTTATTTCTTCTGTTGACTCCTGCTGAAACCCGGAAATCTCATCTGCGTTTACAGTAGATCCAATTTTTGGTACTTGTAATAGTATCTGGGGAAAAAAAGTGATAAGTTAAATCCTATCAGTAAAGGGGCACATCCTCAAGTGTAAGAGAAAGCTCATTGATCTGACAAGCTGTTGAGATGCTCAATAGATATCTACGCTATCGTTTGTTTGGAGGAACCTGAATCTTGTAGGTCAATTGCCTGTGAGAAGAGAACAATTGTTTTGAGTGTATGTGCATTCTGGATGGAAAAGAGCATCATTTGAAACACTCCTAGAGCAGACATGAAAACATCCAGCATAAAAATCCCCACCACCACCTTCAGGCAGTCTAACTCCCGATACTCAGGCTCCTCTAGAAGAGCAGTAACAAAGCCAAGCTTTTGTTCTGACACCACCACTTGCTGATTTCTGAGATCTGCTTGCCTACCAACTACAACCCATGTTCTGTATTACCCCAGTTCTCTTGGACACATGAGTTAACATCCTTGTCATCCTTGGGTTTTGAAGCATCAGATGATTGTCATTAATTAACACAAACCCACACTTAAAAGCACTTCCCTGCATTCTAGATGCTCTACGAAACTCAGTGTGTAATAAAGTAGGAGAGCGTTGGGAGATTTGTGTATATTCAGTATTTTTGAAAGCTATTACGCTTATGCAGTATCTCTATTAAATTAAAACAGCATAAATGGCAAATTAACTTGCAGAAAACTTGCAGACATTGTCTGAAAAGAACTTAGGAAGACATATGCCATCCAGTGGCACACTGAGAAACTTCAAGAGAGATCTGAGAGGGAGGGGATTTTACCTCTACAGTAGTCATGACAAAGTTTTGTACACATTTCTCATTTTTCTTCAACAAAAATCTAGGAAGTGAAAAAAAGGAGCTTCTCCTATGTTGAGAATCTCAGGAGAGAAGAAGAGAAACCTTTAGAGAGAAACTGAAAATCTTTAAAGGAAAACGTAACCTATTATTTGAACTACTGTCGGGGGAAAAAATACTGGATGCTAAAGAGCTCAGTTTAGCTGAGCGAGACATAAAACACCAATGGCCAAAAACTGAAGTCAGACAGTATTAATCCCTATGCTAACGATCCTTGGAGGAGAAAACATTTACGTAGTTTGTTAGTGAAGTACTGTTGCACAAGAACACCATTAAGTCTGAAAATTTGAAGTTTTCAGTGTGTTTTTAGCTTTGTGATTTTTCCAAATATTCAGACTTCAAAAAAAAAACCAAACCAAAACCACCGAACACCAAACCAAACACTCAAATACCCAGTTAACATCTGCCCAGTGAAACAATTCTACATTTTATTACCTTCAGGCATTCGTTTGGGAATGCAGAATGCTTTTGCGTTAACTGGAATTTGGTGAAGGCTGGAAGAGCTCCGGCCTGGTGACGTTCTAACAATGGAGCAGATTTCTTGTCTGTCATACAGAAGCTGAAAAGATTAACGACATTTCATTCACACAACTATTTCCATTGAAGAAATATTCTTCTAACTTTCTTCTAAGGAAATTAAAGGTGGCATGGAGGTTTCAAGGGATGTCATTAGAAAATATTCAGGACTACTTGTGTACTATGCTATCGGAAATGTGATAGAAAGCTTCCAAGCTTGAACATGCTCTTCAGCTGCGATACTGCAAGGCTTAAATATATAGTACATTACATACTAGCATGCCAAAATTGAATTTAAAGAGTGCAATAAAATCAGAACCTTAAAAGGTTTCTTTTCTTCTGGACTTTGAGGAATAATTTCTTTTTCTGAGCTCAGAGATGGAGGTACAATTTCTTCTGAATTTACAAACGGACCTGTGGTATTCAGAAACAGGTCTTCCTCAGGTGAGGCTTTGCACACCGGTGACAAGCTCAGCTACAGTTCCATCAAAATACAGAACATACAGCAATAACTGCCCAATTATATAACAGACAACAATTCAAATCAGCCAGCACTTGTTGGCTTATGCAAAAGATGTTCTATTATTTCAAAAATATGATTTAGGACTCCAGTGATCGCTGTCTTCAGCCTCCAGCAAGACCCTGACATTCTGTGGTGGTTAACCCAGTACCCATGAACTCAAGTGTGCTTACAGCAGCACCAGGAAAGCCCAGCACGTTTACCTGCCAAATAATCTGGTGAAAAATTAAACAGTTTTTCTATTGTAACAGTTTCCCTTTTTCTAAAAAAAATTACAGTTTGCCGATTTGGTTGGGAGTTATGGCAGGTAAGTGACAGAGACGTCACTTCTGTTCCTGCAGAGAGACGTGGTGGTACTATACTGCCTTTACTGACACAGAACTCAAACTGGCACTTAAATATCAAGTTTGTTTATATCGAAGGGGTAATGCAAGTAAGGCTACTAGGTGCTGGTTTTACATTAGAAGATGTTGCAAAAATACAAACCAGATACCTAGGGGGTTTTGTTGTAGTTTAACTGTCCAGCTAATAGAATTTAACATGTAGTTTGTTGTGCAATAGAGTACTGGAGCCTAAGTATAGCCAGAATTGGACTGTGCCATGATGAATGATTTGTTTGGTTTTAAATCACTAAAAAAAAGTATCAGGGTAGACACTCACATCTAGCTCTGCAGGCGGAGAATTACCAGAATTTTGTAGGGCCCTGTTTTCCTTCATGACCACCATAGTGGAACTCATTTGCTACACAAAAACAGAGAAAAATTTGCTATCAGCTTCAAATTCTTTGCAGTTTACTATTAGTCCTACAGTATTCCCCTAGTATACAATACTATTGATAATAGCACCATCTCGAATTACGAGTAGTTGTTTGTGTTTAAGTACTGAATTCCTGTTATTCACTTCTTTTTGGTCTTACATTCTCCACAACTCAGACAAAGAATCAATCTATTGCAGCACAGAACACACACATTTCAGGTCCCCTTCTCAGCTAGGAGATAAAGCACTTCCTTCTCACATTTAATTGTAACTTTTGTCAGGATTCAAAACTCTCACTTGAGTTTTATCCCTTTGCTGATCAGCGGGGCACAGTGGGAATACTCACCACCCCAGCATCTGTCTGTTTGGACGGCAGTACTTCTGCTGTCAACCCCGCTGATTTGGCTGAAGTGTTTCCTGGGGCACCAAGCCGACTGAATGATGACATACCTTCTTCTAATGTTTTAGAATTTTTTTCTTTTTTCTTAGACTTGAGGCTTTTGGGTTTAGCAGTTTGATTGTCAGGCTAAAGGGTGAAACAATGATATTTTGTGTTATAAAGTGAATCTCTCTAGACTGGTAAGCACTAACAAAGAGTCTTACTGTCAGACTCAAGCTCTACACAACTGCTTGGGTACCACTGACACAGTCAGTCTGAAAAACAGCGAGCTTAGGGGACACCCATGGCTATTACTGCTGTCCAGGGGTAGAGGCAAGCTACATCTTTGCTGTCTGCCATTATCTGCAGGCACCCCTTTGAAGGGAACTGCTGCACTTCTGGGTGGGGTCTTCCACCTATACAAGTCAGTCACCTGTGTTACAACATGGCTGATTTATTAAGGATCTTTCACCTTTCTTTCCGGTCCTAACGGTGAAGAACAGCGCATACCAGTTTTTAGGTCTGGAGTTCTCTCTCTTGGAGCTGTAATTTTACAGACTTTTTTTCCTGTGATAAATTTAAATGAATTAACTTTGAGACAAAGACCACAGCTACTCTCCAACCCATGTCTTACAGGATGGTTTTCAATGAGGGATCATTCCAAAGCCACCCATGTAAACACACTTCCTGCCTTTACCATAATCCTCATCTCCCTCTCCCCGCCAACAGGGCTGCTTTCCTCCTCTCCCCTTCCCTGAGGAAACAAGGTTGCTTATTAATCTTACGTTCACCTGGTTATTTACTGCTAGACACGCACGCTGTGGGAGCAGGGGAATTGCATAATCACAGCAGTCTTTGCCAGTGGCAACTTCTGCTGCTATTACAGTCCAAATTAGGCAGGGGAAAATTATGTGGTACCTGGGCCAGAGCCAGAACTGCACCAGTCACAGTTCAGAACTGTAGTTACACGAGGGACTCCTAAGAGTATTTGTGAAGCTGATATGAACCAAGTTCAAGTAAGCAGCGTGACACAAGCAGTTCTGTTCTTGGATAAGTGAAATGAGAAATGCTAATTTTCATTGAGCATCACAGCTGATTACATGGAAAATGCAGGGCTGGGGGTTTTGGGTTTTTTGGGTTTTTTTTT
>VZTO01027617.1:107868-119100 GCA_013400615.1 Syrrhaptes paradoxus
ACCAAACAAAGCTTAAAAAAACCCAAAGTTTTACCTGAAGCATCATTTCTGAATGTTTCAGGGGATGAGCAGCTCTTCAGGCTGTCATCAGCACCTGTGCTATAATCCACAGTTGAATCTGCATCTAAGCACTCCAGGAGAAAGGTTGAAACACCCGTGGGAAGAGTCATTCCCGTACCTAGAGAAAGAGGAAAAAAATGCAGCTACCAAAAAAAATAGTATCATCCTGTACAAACCATCAAGATTGCCTTATGTAAGTTTCATTCCGTGATGAGCTAAACATTGTCATGTCAGTATCTTATACTCATTCATAAACAAGCAAGCACAGGGCATCCTGAAGCCCAATTTACACACCCATAAGCTAACAGAAGACACCTTCCTTGCCCAAGGCTCACTGGAAATATTTGAAGAATTTAGCCTCTGATAAGGTAATTCTTAGCCAGGTTTGTTTTCAGAAGGACAAACTATTCAGGCACAAGCTTTTAAAAATCCAGGTTTGAGTAAATTGAAGCACTTATGTCAACAACTCGTTCTGTCAATGATAAAACCAAGCTCATGTGTTTTCCAGCAGGCTGGGCTCAGGTCTTGCAGGGCTCCTGTCCTGTCCGTGCTGCCTACAGTCAATTCACGTGAACCAAGCCACATGCTGGAATAAGAGGCAGAAGTCCAGCCCGTAGCCTCAAAGCCTTTATTTTCTAATATCACACTGTCAGAACCACTATAGGAACAGCACACCAGTAACGGAAATATAATGAAATTATATAATGAATTTTACATCTAGTTTCATACAGATACAAAATATATTTAATAACAGAATGTATTGCCATTATACTCACTTGAAGTCTCTTCAGCATTTTTCAAACTGTCTTTACTTTCAGAATTGATTATCAGGGATTCCTAAAATTAAATGACCAATACAAACAACCTGAGAAAACTGGATGTAGACAAAGAAATGCAATGAAATGTATTCCTACACCAGCAGATGCTCAAAAACTTACTGTATGCTACTTCACCACTTAAACTTGCTATTCACAGTTTTTTCATGCATCATTAACAAGTCTGCAATCTGACTTGTAGTTCTAAAATCCATAATGAATAACCTACAATCTCTGCTGGATGAGACTTCCAGCGAAGGCATACTGACATCAACTGAAGGTACGCACAAGACAGAAGCAGTGCAATGAATTTCTCTTTTATCTTTTTTTAGAGGCACAATTCATGCTGCTCACTTTCAGATTCCTAGATTGCTCCTATAAATACAACTATGTTGTTTAAGCAGTATAGTCTATGAAATGAAGCATTTGCAATAAATAATTGATGGACTCTAAAAAAGTGCTAACATTTTAAAGAAAAATAGTTTTACACCCATAACACTTGAGCCCTTTGCTGTAGCAGGCTTCAGTTCAAACACACCTGGTGAACAATTTCCTTGCCATTGCAGTTATCAACCACCTTACAACACTTCTACTCAGTCATCTCAAAATAGTTTATTCCAGTTTTACTAACACAAGGAAGAGCACAACAGTTACTTGTCAAAGGTCTGTGTCCTCTGTAATCACACTCTAATGAGGTATCTTCCACACAACACAATTGCTACAGCCTTTCCTCGTTAAGGATAATTAGTATTGATATTTTCCCATGCTACTAATAGCTCCAACAGCTTTTATTCTGGCCAAAGACACAGGAAAATGTCACCAAAATGAAGAACCAGGTTCAGCCTGAAAAACGTGTGTGCACACATGCACATAACTCACAAGAAATTCTATCTGATTAGAAAAAAAATTCAATGTCATATTTATTTATCCTCCATAGACTACTAGTAGATGAACAGCAAGACAGCATCCTCACCTGCTGTGGTACATCGGTTTCTTCTATTTGCTCTTCTTTTATTTCCAAGTCTGTTGCTTCTTTGACATTCACTTGATTGCTACAGTTGAAGAACAGAGCTAAGCTCAGTACAAAGAGCCTACACTGTTCTAGAGGAAGGCAACAAAAACTACAAGACGTCTTTATGAGGTGCCAACAACTAGTCTGACATACATCAGTTTACTGAGAATTCAGGCTGCAGCTCTCCACGAGACATCTCACGGAGGCAAAACAGTATGAACAACTCGCTAGTGTTAACAACAGCGTACTGGAAGGAGCTCTGACAGACCTTTGGTTACATGACTCGCTCACGCCGACTTCAAGATTTTCTTTAATTTTTGGTAGGGTTTTCACACTGAACTTCCCCTTCAGCCCTAGAGAAGAATAAGCATTTAGTTCAGTAATTTTGGTTTCATTAGAATTTAGATTATTATTTCTGATAGGGCATCTTTCGCTGTTCCCTCTCTTCCCTCTTTAGATCCTATTATCACGAACATTGTAAAGTCTGAATTCGCATTATTATTTTTACCCAAGCTTTTTTTTCAGCTGTATATCAACATGACAAAAAAAAAAAACACCTCACCAAACAGACTGAGAAATACTTCAGGTGTTTTAGAAACCTGTTGATTAAAAAGAAAAAACTCACCTTGGAAATGACCTTTACTCTACCTTGGTTCAAAATAGTTTGAGTCTAAATCAGTTTTGAATTATTAGGAGTATCATAATATTTTCTACATAAACTGTTCCTCACTGTATATAACCGCAAAGGCTATAATGACACAATTACTTAGGAACCAGCAAATTTCAGAGACATATTTTCTTATCCTAAAACCAATTTTATAAGTTGTTCAGCTTTGTGGTTTATTTTCAGTAGCTAGAAACAGCCAAACCTTCTAGAATTACACTTTTATGACAGCAAGTGAAAAGAGCATCCATCCCCATGCTAAGAAATAAGTACTGCATCCCCCCGGCACTGCCCAGAGACTCGAGCTGGAACTCCCTGTGAGCTCAGGACAGGACAACGGATGAACAGAACTCGTCTCAGGACTTATCCCTTTCTCTTTCTTCGGTGTATATCTGAGAAGCAAACAGACCTCGAGGCTGCCAGCTGCACCCAGTCAGGTACACAAGAGTCCTAAACACCCCCAAGAACACAAGCCAAAAAAGAAGGATCAAGACAGAAACAAATGTTCATCATACCCTGTAATAATAAAGTCTTACTTTTAAATTACCAAGACCAGAGTGGGACCAAGACATCCCACACTGCTTCTCCCCATTTACTTTCTCCAGTTACACCGTCAGCATTTGAACCACAGACCTTCCCCTCAGCCCCGGTTTTTTCTTTAAGATCTCCAATTCTTAACTCAAGATCTGCTGAATTCCACACAATGAGGCTGGTGAGGAACAACTTTAAGCGATTTTTTTTAAAGCACCCCCTCAATGGGGGACAAGGGCTTTCTCTTGCCACTTCTAAAGGCAATTACTGGATCGGGGAAGGCACCTTACGAAAGGAAAAACCCTTTTTATTACTAACTAACAGCCTCAACAGAGGGCACGCTCCTGTTCCCAGAGCAGCTGCCTCCCTTCTGCTTTCTCCACGCCTGAGGGACACGGGTTACAAACCGCTTCCCACCGCACCCAGGATGAGAAACCCAGCGCCACACGCCTGGGGGACACACCAAAGCCCCACGACATCTGGCAGACCACTACTGATAAGAACCTTTCCGGAAAGCTTACTTAAATTTCCACGAAAACACAAGCACTGCCCATAGCGCAGCACAGGGCCCTCTCCCCCCGACCTCCCCCACGCCTGGCCCCGGCCCAGCCTCCTCCCCGCCCCAGCCCGGCCCCGCGGAGGCTCCTGGGGCGGGAGAAGGCGGGTGTCGGCGGGCGGGGAAGCGCTTACTGCGGGGCTCCGGCCCGCGGGGGCCCGCGCTCCCGAAGAGGCGCCGCCGGCAGGGCTGGGAGCCGCCGGCCCGGCTGACAGGTCTACCCGGGGGAGCGGCCGCCTCTGGCAGCGGGGACGAGCGACGCTTCTTCCGCAGCATCTTTCCGCCCCGGGCAGCGCTCTGCCAGCGGCACCGTTCCATTTCGGGCTGCTTCGCTTCGGCAGCCCCTGAGAGGGGAGGACCGGGCCCGGGCTGCCCTGAGGGGACAGCAACCGGCCCCCCCACCCGAGGCCAGGCTCCCCTCAGGCGGGGCCCGGCCGCCCTTTGCCGCGCCAACGGCCGCCCCACGCCTCTAGCACGCATGCGCGCCGGCGCCCCGGACGGCCAGCAGGCGGCGCCACCTCCTCGCGGGCGAGGCAGCGCTGAGGCGGGCGGGGGTCCGGGGTCTGCAGCAGCTCGGTCCGGCCGGGAGCGGGGACCCGCGGCCCTGCGTGAGGGGAGGGATGTGTCCCCGCGGGCAGGCTGCGAGCCTGGTCCCGAGAAATGGACGCTGAGGGGGGAGCGGCCCCCGGGGCCGGGAAGAAGCCCTGGGCTGGCACCACGGCCCGACCCCCTCGGGCAGGCGGGGAGCAGGGGGTGGGCCCACGTCCCTCGGGGCGAACCCAGCCACCGGTTTCTGAGGCAAAATCAAAGTGTACGAAGAACAATCCTGCCTGGTCCTGCTGCTTTCCCCTGCTGCTGGCCCTTGCAGGGGGGGTACCGGGTGCTGCTGCGCCTTGTCGCTGATTTTGGGTCATAAATGGGCAGATTTGGTTTAATTACAGTATATTTTGCCATTTAAATGGTGTACACTGTATTCCTTTTGCTGATCGGACCCCGTGTTCCAGCAGAAGAATCACATTGCTTCGTTCAGATGAAAAATTGAGAAAATTCTGAGGGGTCACTGGGTTCCCAAGGGAAGGGAGAGGTGCCAGTGCCGCAAAAACAGGAACAGAGACCGAACGCCTTCAAACTTTATTGGTTTAGACACATAGTCTGAAAAAATACTCTGCATTCCCGACCGTCAGTTCATATTAAACAAGCATAAACATTTGGTTATAGTATTATTGATGGAAAATAAACTATTACAGAAAGACTGCTGCGTCTTCAGAGAGCTTTGCAACAATTGTTTTTCATAAAGATTGGTAAAATCAGTCTGGGGTTCCGATATTCCTTTGGTTGGCATTTTATTTGACGTATATTTTTCTTTACAAGACGTTTAGTATAGGCAGGCATCCTGAGCGAGTTTGTACAGATTGTGAGGACAGAGTGCTCCGACAGGTTTTATAAAAGAGCTTTTATTGTGTGTCAGTCCACCAGAAAATCTTACGAGCGGCTTTGAGAAATGTGACAATTTCAGTTTTTTACAAAAGTTTCCATAGATGATTTTTTGATATACATGCTAATATACCAAAACTGAAAAACCTTTAATTACAGTTCAGATTTTTTTTTTTACACAAATGTTATATTTTAACCGCTTCACTTTCAGATGAAAATAGGCAACAGTTACGAAAAAGCCTCATTTGTTCGCTGCTTGTACTTTCCTTAAAATACATAACAAAAAGCTGAAACGAAGTGAAGGGCTTAAAGGGGCTCTAGATACCTCAGAAAACATTTTATTTTGGAACAATTCCAGGGACCTAACACAGTTTCCCTCCCAGACTTCAAGTATCCAGATTTCTCCTCCAAAAAGAACAGCCTCTGTTTCATCACTTTGCAGGAGTAAAGATGGTACAGAAACCACTAAATGTGCAAAGTACTGAAGAACATTAATTCCGAGAAGAAACAAAGATCTAAAGTCTTTTTTTTTTTTCCACAGACAAAACTAAAGTGAGCTAAAGATACACAAAGTACGCGGACAGAATTGCCTCTAAATAAAATGCTTTTCCAAATTTTCCGTAAGGCATCAAGAGGTCTTTAAGTAATCTGTTACCATGCAAAAATAGTATATTCTTTCCCAGTTTACATTCATCTTGTAGCAGTTTATTTACATGTAGATCGCCAGTTTGTGCTTTTAACACATGGAAAATAAAAAAAAAAGAAAAATTCTAAGTTAATTTGTTTCATTCTAGAAGTCAGATTATTTTCAGTTATATGCAAGAATTTCATATCCATGGCAAAAATGACACTGGACTTTCCTGATGCTGATATATACTTAGAGACAGGGATGACAGATTGCAAAACAGCACTTCATCAATAAACACCTCACTTCATCAATAAACACCTCACCGTCTCTCTCCCACCTGGTGCGCATCAAGCATTTTAACCTGCAGATGTACCTTTCCGGACACAGTAACGCTGCGGATTTCCTGCCGACACGGGGTTAAGACTGGGATGGTTTCTGCTCACACTAGTGTCTTTGACCATTTCTGTGGCAGAACAGTATTTTCTCTGTGCAATATATTGAGCAATGAACATACAAAATATATAACTATATAATTCTCTTCCTGGAAAATGTGTTTTATTCTGGTTTCTATTTATGAGCACTGGAGACAGTAACTTGCATTCCCATTTATGCACCAGCACTTGAGTCTCAACTCTTTCAATAAGATAAATATTAGAAATTAATTTCGTAATTTGTTGTCTTGAGGGAAAAAAAAAACAACTGGCTCTTGGACAGCCCTGGGAATTTTCCTTGGTGGTCACAAGAAGTATTTCAGTTTAAGAAATCTCAGTGCAAAGCAAATATTCCTGGAGTTTGAAGAGAAGCATGTTTGTGCCCAGCACACGCATTACACGTGTTCTTTTCAAGTTTAATCTCTTACAACATCGCTATGGTTATCACGGGAGAGTGACCTGCAGAGGAAAATCTGATTACATGAGAAAGTGTTAAAGAAAGCTTTTAGTTTATTTATACAGCTTTTCACAAGTTCTGAAAGTATTCACACTTTCGGTGTGACAACACAATTTCTTCCAAATCTTGCATCATGTTAGTGTGGCCAAGTCTGGATTTTTTCTTTTTTACTTGTTTGGTGTTCATAGCTTTGGCTCTAGTGCATCTGATATTTTGCATCAAATACCAAAAGAAGAATACAGACATATTATTCAGCATTTTATACTTAAAAATAACAGCCACCTAAGCAGTAAATAAACTCATATTGGGATCTCCTATACTTACACAGAATCAGAGTTCAGTTATCTAGAAAAGTCTGGCAAACTGAAATCACATCAGGAGAAAGTAAATTAAATTCATCTGGTAGAAAAAGGTCAGTGGAAAATAGCTTTTCTGTACTTATTTAGATGACTAGTTATTTTTTATTATTTTAAAAGCATGTCGCATTAAAACAAGACAGGAAATTGTACTGCATCTACTTCATTGCTTCGAAGCATGCGTATATAATGACTGTCTTTTGGCTGATACAAAAAGGAGATGAACTGGACTCCGCAGAGATGAAAATCCATTAGGACTTGACCTAAAGAGCCAGATTTCATACAGTAATTCCTATCCTCTGTAGACGTGGCAGACGCAAATTCCCCAGGGATGCTGTTGCTGTATACATTGGTGAGGAACGAACGTATCATCCCATCAGATGACAGGAGCAGAGTTTCTGACTTGCTTTGGACTGATATGAGTCATTGCACTGGAATCGAATGAGGAGTCGGGTGCAAAAAGGGATTCAGACAAATCCTTCCACATTTGATAAAACAAATCGCTATGTTCTTTATACGAGTGATTTTTGTTTCCTTTGTATCATTTTGTTCTGAAATTACTGCAATAAATCAGTCTCCATGTAACACTAACCCTTTAATTCAATTTATTTCATTTCGAAGCATGCAACGGAATTTCAGAGGGAAAATAAGAGATTATTTAGATTAAAAATTGAAACTTTTAGCTTCAAAAGTCTACAGTGGATTCCAGTTTAAGAGAAAAAAAATAAGTGTGCTTTCACTGTCCTAGCAAAGCAGACCTAGCAGGCACAACTCCATGCTAGTACACACTGGTGCAACAAACAGCAGCTATTAAAATACACAGAGATATTTAATACCCTGTTTAGCAGAAGGAAGCCACCAATAGTCCAAGTATTCAAGCGACTTGACGTTACAGTTTTCTCAGTGTTTTGTACCGTGCTTTAGACAAGGAGAGAGCTCCACAGTCTGTGCCCGTTCCACGTAGAACTTTGCCCCTTTCTCATGGCTGGTTGGGAAATCTCCAGTTTCATCCCAACAACTTGCTGTTTGTTCCAGAGAGCCCACTGGAAGCGATGACAGCGGGAACCAAGGCTTCCAGATGTCTGAACATAAAGATATTTTCTTAGCAAGCCTTTCTGCAACCGATGTCCTACCATCCCATGACACCTTCCAACAGCAGCGGCCAACACAGCCCTTCACCCATCCCTGGGGGCCTTCTGGAGCAAGATGTCCTTCTCTTCCGTGGCCGGCCGAAGGATGCCCAGCACTGCTGCATCTCAGAAAGGTTCGGCCTTTTTCCCAAACCAGTTTGTTTTGCTAAGTTCCGTTCAGGATTGCAGCTCATACCTTGTGCTCCGTTTCTCAAAGGGAGTTAGTCCAGCTGGACGACGCAGTATTAGCAGCATGTAAAGTAATAAATTAGGGACTGGGAGTGGATGGGTTAACGTGGACTCCCCCAGAAAGCCACCGCAGAGCCAGTAGTGCTTTTGCAACCTTCTCAGTTTGAGGAGTTCAGCTGTCCACGAGCTGATGGAGACCCTAACGTAAAACCAGCGTGCCAGGGAGAAATTGAGGTCGGATGGAAAGGAAAGAGAGAGAATTCTATCCTACCACTTCCTAACCTGTTCTTGTCATTTCAAGGTAATATCTGTTAATATAATAATAATAATAACAATAATAATAATTTGTTAGATGTAATATACTAATAGGTCTATAAAGTACAAATAGCAGGAGATTTGTTCCTATTTCTGGTAGTTTGTTAGGTCATTAATCCTTAAATCAAATCAATGTCATTTATCTCCTGTAAAAATATAAAAACCATCACTTAATATATAAACCAATATCCAGCTTGAAGTTCCAGATTAGGGAAAATAGACTTTCACCATCAATCACTGATTGTTTGAGGTAGACCACATTATTCAATTATCCACAATTTTAGTTGCTAATGTCTTAAGTTATATACAATCAAATATCAACAGACATACCTGAATTTTTCCCTAGTTTAATTAAAAATGTTTGTAGTTATTAATAAGGTAAATTTCCATAATTTACCTGGTCATAGATTGACATTTCTGTATATTTTGTGGCAATTTAGCATAATTCTTAGTAGTACCCTACTGTGTACATAGAGCAAAAAATAAACTGTATAACACCTGATGGAAAAAAGAAGGAAGATTCTGGTTAGTGGTGAAATCTTAGAAAAACGAAAGGCTCAGATGTAAGATTCAGATGCTTATCCATTTCAGCTTTGTCATTCTGGCTCTGGACTTTTGAGTATTATTCTAATATTGCTACGAAGTCCGTTGTTCAGAAGATTCCTCCCGTGCTTTCAGATGGAGATGCTTGAATATAGCTCTTCTATTTGTTTTTTGAAGTAATCTCTTAGTTCTGGTCTCTTAGCCTTTAACGTTGGTGTCAGCAAACCGTTTTGTACTGAGAACATATCGGAGTGAATGTAAATGGCTTTGACCTGAAATAAAAAAAATGATATTTTTACAGCAAAAATTACAGGCATCACACTCAATAATCATCAGCCTTGCTGCGTTACCTCTGGCTGTGCCTGGAGCCCTGTGCCTGGCTCATCCTTAAAAAAAGGAGAATTGATGGCGTTTTACTAGCTAATGAAAATGGTATAAAATTATTCAGCCCGGGCAAACAGGATTTTAGAAGGCTGCCCTTGTTCACGGCGCTGTCTCCGAGCACAGCAGGAGCCTGGCAGTGCAGATGGGAGCAAGCTTTGCCTTCCAGAGCATCTGTGGGAGCACTGGTGTGGGAGAAAGCAGAAAACTGCTGCGGGACTGGTCATAGCCCACCGGTTTCAGACCAAATTCCCCAGCCATCTGCTGCTTTCGTGATTCCCCAAACCAGACTGCTTTGCATCTTGTTAGACTGGGCGTTGCAGGAAAATAGACTGAGAATCAGTTTTTAAATTCCCATGAGATATGTGATTCATTTTTTCCCCTGTAGGCAGTGTGGTCCCATTCCTCCCCAAGCGATGTCCTTCACAAAATCAGTGTTCGTGCTTTGAATGCCTCCCCCGCTTGCTGGGAGCTGCTGGCTCTAGAAGCCGGAGTTGTCATTGCCAACGTGAGGACCAAGGTCAGGGCTCTGGCACTGTGCACAAGGACGGAGATGACAACGAGTGGCTCCTCCACACACAGGGGAGCCTGTTCTACAGAACATTAGCTATCATATCTGGCTCAAAGCTTGGTTTTAAGATTGTGTACTGCAACAGAGATGCTAATTTTGAAGCCCTTTAGTTTGGAAATGCAAAACATTTCTTCTTCACTTTTAGAAGGATGGCACAGCTTTCCTTGCTGCTTTGTAGTTCATTATTTGCAAACTGCTGTAGCATAGATTACTTGAGGATGTTTCATACTGTGAAGGCTATGGCAGGAGCAAACCAGACTTACTACCACAGACAATTATGTGCATCGCAAACCGTGCTTTATATTGAATTTCATTTTAAAATTAATTTCTTTTTACTATCATTTAATTTGCATGTGTAACGGAGAAATGAAGAATAACAAGTTGTTTAATGGTGCTTCTGCTGCACTCAGATATAGTGAATTACTTGTTAGAACTGCCACCCAGAAACAGCCTAAACAAAAGCAAAAGGCTAATTTATGTAATGATTAAGATGTTCATTATTTTAACAGAAATAAACATGTGACATTTTAAACTGTGGTGGTTTGTTGGTTTTTTTTACGGGGTTTTTAGTGCTATGTAATCCATGGTTGATTTCAGATCTCTCCTGAAGTGATTGTAACTCTGTTGCAGAAATATTTACACAGAAAAGAATTAGTACACAGGCTGAAAATAAATAAACCAGCAGCATTTCCTAGGTCAGTTACAAGGAGGGTAATTAGTGACCCAGTTTCTGAGCAGTGCTTTCAGTGGCAGAAGCACCAGAGTCCTCCAGATATTTCTCTTGACCCCTGGCTGTCAGGCTGGAGATTATCCATATCCCTGGATTAGATTTTGACCTCTGCACCCAAAGCTTTCACTAAATTTAATTCAGATTTCAAGCCTGAGTGGAAGGCAGGATCACAGCGTGTATATTTTTCCAAGGAACAAATACAGCTCGCCAGCAGTAAAGCTCTTTGTGCAGCTGCAACAAGGATGTGTAATGCTGGCAACAAATGCTGGCAAAGCCCCATTTCGAGCAAGTGGACAAATTGTCTGACCACACCAAATAATGTATTAATTGTTTCATTTACCTGCTCGAAGGAATGCAGCCCGCTCTCCTTCCCCAGCCGTACCATGTCTTCCAGTATCGCCTGCTGCAGAGCCTGGGGTAAAACACACC
>VZTO01027617.1:119296-141870 GCA_013400615.1 Syrrhaptes paradoxus
ACATTTCTGTATATTTTGTGGCAATTTAGCGTAATTCTTAGTAGTACCCTACTGTGTACATAGAGCAAAAAATAAACTGTATAACACCTGATGGAAAAAAGAAGGAAGATTCTGGTTAGTGGTGAAATCTTAGAAAAACGAAAGGCTCAGATGTAAGATTCAGATGCTTATCCATTTCAGCTTTGTCATTCTGGCTCTGGACTTTTGAGTATTATTCTAATATTGCTACGAAGTCCGTTGTTCAGAAGATTCCTCCCATGCTTTCAGATGGAGATGCTTGAATATAGCTCTTCTATTTGTTTTTTGAAGTAATCTCTTAGTTCTGGTCTCTTAGCCTTTAACGTTGGTGTCAGCAAACCGTTTTGTACTGAGAACATATCGGAGTGAATGTAAATGGCTTTGACCTGAAATAAAAAAAATGATATTTTTACAGCAAAAATTACAGGCATCACACTCAATAATCATCAGCCTTGCTGCGTTACCTCTGGCTGTGCCTGGAGCCCTGTGCCTGGCTCATCCTTAAAAAAAGGAGAATTGATGGCGTTTTACTAGCTAATGAAAATGGTATAAAATTATTCAGCCCGGGCAAACAGGATTTTAGAAGGCTGCCCTTGTTCACGGCGCTGTCTCCGAGCACAGCAGGAGCCTGGCAGTGCAGATGGGAGCGAGCTTTGCCTTCCAGAGCATCTGTGGGAGCACTGGTGTGGGAGAAAGCAGAAAACTGCTGCGGGACTGGTCATAGCCCACCGGTTTCAGACCAAATTCCCCAGCCATCTGCTGCTTTCGTGATTCCCCAAACCAGACTGCTTTGCATCTTGTTAGACTGGGCGTTGCAGGAAAATAGACTGAGAATCAGTTTTTAAATTCCCATGAGATATGTGATTCATTTTTTCCCCTGTAGGCAGTGTGGTCCCATTCCTCCCCAAGCGATGTCCTTCACAAAATCAGTGTTCGTGCTTTGAATGCCTCCCCCGCTTGCTGGGAGCTGCTGGCTCTAGAAGCTGGAGTTGTCATTGCCAACGTGAGGACCAAGGTCAGGGCTCTGGCACTGTGCACAAGGACGGAGATGACAACGAGTGGCTCCTCCACACACAGGGGAGCCCGTTCTGCAGAACATTAGCTATCATATCTGGCTCAAAGCTTGGTTTTAAGATTGTGTACTGCAACAGAGATGCTAATTTTGAAGCCCTTTAGTTTGGAAATGCAAAACATTTCTTCTTCACTTTTAGAAGGATGGCACAGCTTTCCTTGCTGCTTTGTAGTTCATTATTTGCAAACTGCTGTAGCATAGATTACTTGAGGATGTTTCATACTGTGAAGGCTATGGCAGGAGCAAACCAGACTTACTTACTACCGCAGACAATTACATGCATCGCAAACCATGCTTTATATTGAATTTCATTTTAAAATTAATTTCTTTTTACTATCATTTAATTTGCATGTGTAACGGAGAAATGAAGAATAACAAGTTGCTGTTTAATGGTGCTTGTGCTGCACTCAGATTTAGTGAATTACTTGTTAGAATCACCACCCAGAAACAGCCTAAACAAAAGCAAAAGGCCCTTGCTAATTGATGTAATGATTAAGATGTTCATTATTTTAACAGAAATAAACATGTGATATTTTAAACTGTGGTGGTTTGTTGGGTTTTTTTATGGGGTTTTTAGTGCTATGTAATCCATGGTTGATTTCAGATCTCTCCTGAAGTGATTGTAACTCTGTTGCAGAAATATTTACACAGAAAAGAATTAGTACACAGGCTGAAAATAAATAAACCAGCAGCATTTCCTAGGTCAGTTACAAGGAGGGTAATTAGTGACCCAGTTTCTGAGCAGTGCTTTCAGTGGCAGAAGCACCAGAGTCCTCCAGATATTTCTCTTGACCCCTGGCTGTCAGGCTGGAGATTATCCATATCCCTGGATTAGATTTTGACCTCTGCACCCAAAGCTTTCACTAAATTTAATTCAGATTTCAAGCCTGAGTGGAAGGCAGGATCACAGCGTGTATATTTTTCCAAGGAACAAATACAGCTCGCCAGCAGTAAAGCTCTTTGTGCAGCTACAACAAGGATGTGTAATGCTGGCAACAAATGCTGGCAAAGCCCCATTTCGAGCAAGTGGACAAATTGTCTGACCACACCAAATAATGTATTAATTGTTTCATTTACCTGCTCGAAGGAATGCAGCCCGCTCTCCTTCCCCAGCCGTACCATGTCTTCCAGTATCGCCTGCTGCAGAGCCTGGGGTAAAACACACCGATTCCTCGTGAAGTACCAGAGCCAACCTTACCATTAGGGCATCATTCATCAGGAAAACACATTTCTAAGTAAAGTTCAAGTGCCTTCTTGATACTTAATGCATAATTAGCAAATATTCTATTAAAGAAGTGTACAAACATTAAACACGTGCGGTGATGTTAACTCTTCCCTCTGCCTGAAATGTAAGGTTAGATTTTTAAACATATGTAGCATAGGTGATTAAATTTGTGATCCTTCAACCATTTGCTAGACTTAAATGCAGAATTATTTCCCACGGACACCAGTGGGTGGGTCAGTGGCATCCGTGTTCGTGGATGTGATGCAACTCAGCACGTGTAAATAAGGCTGGGATCCTTACTTAAGGCATCTCAGCAAATACAACCTCTCCTACTTGTTCTCTGCGAGACCGACCCTTGGTCCCCCCATGGAGGGGTTTGCAGAGGTCTGCGCCATCGGTCGGCACACATCGCTGTATCCAGGTCAGCCCTGCTTCGTTCTCACTAAAGAAATAATTCTTGTCACTGCGATCATTCATAACAGGGAAAAAAACATCTGTACTGCAGAGACCCAGAAAGACAAACCTTATTTTTACAGAGTTCTGCATATGTTCCTTCAAAGCCTCTTTTCTTCGCCCAGCCTGGCATAACTTCGGAGTCGGGCACCACAATTCCCACCAGGAAGGCCTGGAGGGGAAGGAGAAGGAGAGTCGCAGGCAAAAGCTGAACAACATTTAAGGCTCTAGGCAGAACTGAATCCACAGCCGGCTGAACACGCTAAATGTTTATCACTTTGTGTTTAATTATGTCAATAATTTGCTGACAGGTCATAGCAAAGTCTGTTTTGGTGTCTGTGCCTTTTCCTTGGGTACAGCCTTGTACCCAAGAGCCTTCTCTGTGGCTGTTCCTGCATTTACCAACAATTTTAACACCCTCAGGTGGGTTTGTGTTCTGCTTGGGCATTAATTAAATGTTGCATTAACCAGAGCCGAACGTAGCCCGTGTCACTGACACCCGTGCAGTTCCTGGGCAGACTGCAGTGCCGAGGGAAGCCTCGTGCCTGTGGCCGATTGATGGCAGAGGGATGAGCTGAGTGGTTTCAGAAGCTGTACACGTTTCTATAAAGATGCGAATTAACCGTCTTCACGGCATGTGCAGCTGCAAATAGGCTGTAATTTGGGGAGAGGGGCAAGGCAAAAACAGGACAAGACTAGCCAAAAACGGGTAGGCAGTGGCCGTGGAGCATCGTGGCTCTGCCCTCTGCCAGCTTACCGCAGGCAACGTGGCAAAGGAGAGCTTTAGAGAGCCCCAGGGTGACACGGAAACAGATGTAAAGGCTTGAGCTCTGGCCACAACACCCTCCAGACTGCTGGGGGTCACACCAGCAGCTCAGCTCCAGAACAGGAGGGAGGCACTGGGGTAAAAATGGGGCACGATCCACTCCTGCTTTCCCCTCGTTCACACCCAGCTCTCTGTCTTCTGTTTACGAAGAATAAAATGAGATTTTCTGAAGAGTTCGTTCTTACCTGCAGGCTGTCTCCGTGGACATAGATCTGGGCGACGGGGTCACTGCGGATATAGATATTCTCTATCTTCTCCGGTGCAATATATTCTCCCTGAGCAAGTTTAAATATGTGCTTTTTCCGATCAATAATTTTAAGAGTCCCATTCTGTTAGGAGAAAGAAATGAAGAGGTCCCAGAGAAGTTATTAGACCAAAGACTCGGTAAGCGGTCGGTCTGCTTTTAACAGAGCTCATTTCATTGCCAGGAAATGCTTCACTGACATATCAAACTTATTCTGCAAAATATAAACTTAATCCTTTGTGAAGGTAGATCTGCTTGGAAATTTAAATTCAGTACTTGAAAATTTACATGGGATACTACAGTTGAGACAAGAACTAAGCGTCTGACCAGTACGCACAGGTAACCATTTCCCAATGTCTCCAGTGTGCAGCCAGCCCTCCGGGTCCAGCGCTTCCGTCGTCTTCTCTTCATCTTTCAGATAACCTTTGAAAACATTTGGTCCTTTCACACATATCTGCAAAACAGCCAGAGTTGCTGATAAATTATTTTATTATTCTGCGATAAATACAAACAAGCCAAATAGCGACTCACTAAAATGGAAATGTTTGAAAGGTTGACTCAATGACTGTGCTCTGTGAAACTAAAATATACTGAGTTATAAAATTACCTACGGATTTTTTTCAGAGTAATGGAAATTTGAAGTAGGGAACGCAAAACTGATTTGCTTGAAGTTGGTTTGCATTCAGCTTGCAGTTAAAAAAAAACCAAGTTGTTTCAATAAGTTTAATTGAGGTGCAATATAGAAGTAACAGCAGTGTAGAAATCACAGCAATTCAGCTCTTCGTAGCTGAGCTAATTAATTCAGTCTTAGCTGTTAAAGCATCAGGCATGGCACCAGCTGGAAGTACTGCCACAGCCCCTCTTTAATTAATGCTTCGCTGCTCTATTGCTGAATTGACATTTTCCTTTCCTGATCTTAATATCTCCAACCATGCACCTTACAAAATAAAGTGATTCTATAACTACAAATACAGTGGTAGCTGCTGAGAATTTGATATAAAAATTTGAGACATTACCTCTCCTTCTCCTTTGGAAGCAAAATAATTCAACTCTTCCACATCCTTCAATCTGATTAAGTTACAAGGCAAAGGGGCTCCTACGTGACCTGGAAATCACAGTTACCAACCACTCGTCACCTCTCTGATAAACAATAATTAGCATTTTATAATTAGCTGCTTGCACAGCTGCAGGTACAGAATTTCCTCATTTAAGGTTTTGAGCTATTAACACTAAACAGCTGAACCTCCTCTTTGGATATATGTATTTTTTTCAAACATGTTGAAATGCAGACCATGCCTCCCTTACCTGTAAGAGTAAGACCCTTTTCCAAGCTAACCTCCTTACAAAAGCACACAACGCTCTGGGCTCTCATGGTTTTAGCCACCTGGGAATCCCACCCACAGGATATTACGCCAAAAACGTTTCCCCCCGCCCCTGCAGTGGCCAGACCCATTAATTTCCAACGTCCGGGTTCCCTACTGCTGTTCATTTGAATGAGGGTGATAACCATTTCAAAACATTTTCATAAATACTGATTAATTATATAGAGAAGAAATCAAGCCGCAGTACTTGTACGTATTATCTATATCTTGCTTAGTGCTAATTTTTGGCTGATTTTGTCAAGATTCAAAAGGTTTGAAAGCCTGAAGTACACAAAGCATTGAGTAGCGGTGGATACGCATTCGAAGCCCGAGTTTGCTCACTAAGTACATGAGTGTATTAATCTTTTCTTTTTTCCAGCATTTCATTGTAACAAACATTCTTCTAAATCCCCATTCACCTCCAGTGCTCTAGGGCAGACTCTCAGCGCTGGGAGTGCAGAGATGAGAGTANATAACAAACCTTCTTCTAAATTCCCAGACTCTCAGTGCTGGGAGTGCAGAGATGAGAGTATTGCAAAGGAAAATCCCAAATCTCCGCAGGCAATCGTGCCCAGTATTGGATCCCTGGGTATTTATCTGGACCAGTGATATTTTCAAGAACATTACGTTTGCTGGAGATTATTCACATGGTGACAAATGTTGCATAAAACCCTGTGATATTCCAGTCTGGAATTTTCTACAGAAATGTGCATTTCTTTTCTTTCTGGGGAATAGTGGAAGAAAATAGTTACCTGACGTCCAGTCGCCTGGGGTGGTAAAGGTGCATCCAGCTGTGCATTCTGTTTGGCCATACCCTTCATAAACCTGGCGAAGAAACAGGAATTTTTAATGCGGTAAAAAATCATGAATATATGATTTCACTGTTACAGAGTAAAATTCTAAGAACTGCCTTCTGCTGCCCAGTCCTGTGAGCTAATCCTGCCAGCTGCAGTGCACGGGCACACGTTTAGCACAGGGACACTCTCCCCAGCTCTCACAATATCCAGAATTTCATTTACATCGCTGTGAATTACCGTGGCTCCGCAGGGCTGAAAATGGTGAGAAGACAAGTTCAGCAATTAGCTTTTGAGCTGAGAAGTGTGTTACTCTATGAGGGGAATTTATTAGTGGGGGGGGGGGAAGGTATTTTTGTGGGACATTCTGAAAGTACAACTTTTAAATTCTTTCACCTAATTTTAGTCTCTTAAATGAGGGTTTTGGTTGCCCTGGGCTTCCTAGTCCAAGAGAAATAACACAGTGAACATCTTCAGCGGGTAAAATTGCCAGCTAAAGATTATCTTTCTCCGTTTATATATAGAATAAACCTCATGTAACAAAGTGCCTAACACATGCACAAGCACGTTTAATTGCACATACTCAATTAAGCGCTGAGAGACAGGTGGCATGAGTCTGGGCTTTTTTTTTGGCAGCTGGCCCCCGGGAAAGCAGCGCTTGCCTGCTGCTCCCTTCCCCTGGCCACCGGTCGAGCTCTGGGGACACTCGGGCGCTGTGTGTGTCCCCAGCCCTGCAGCTGCTGTTGGATCAAGCCTGGTGAAGCTGGCCTAAACGTAGCTCGAAGGTCCTAAGCCATCTCCTTTGTAAACGCGGTGTGTTTCCCAGCTAACAGAGAATGAACGGCTCCAGAGAGCCGCGCGAGCCCACCTGGCATCCGAGAGCCGCGCGGAGGAAGCCCAGGACGGTCGGAGACGCGGGGGCAGCGCCAGTGACTATCATGCGAACGCACCCACCCAGGCTGGCCTGTTTGATGGGGTAAGAAAACAAAAAAAGCATCAGAGATCATTACAGGTGGCAAGAACAGCAGCATCCGTGAGCATCGCTTGTACAGAACTTGCACAAAACGGTCCCACTCTGCTCCCTCTAGAACAGATGCTGTTGTGCTACGAAAGTATGAACTGGCCCTGGATCTTCCCTTAGGGATAAAAAGCCAACTAAACCTTAAAAGCAATAACTGTTCCACTTGCAGATAGAAATAGTGCCCCAAGAAAAAAAGCATTGGATGTATGGGGGTGGGAGCCCCACAGCTCTCGGAGGATGAGCTGCTCCAACTCGACTCCTGCGCTTGGGAACTGTTGGGTAAAAATTGGGCTCTTCCCCCCTCCAGTCTTCTTTGCTTATTTGCACCTCTTTTTTTTTAATGAATTGGCTCCCAAGCCACCTGAAAGAATGCTGTCCCTTTTTTAAGGCAGGTGACCTTCAAATATTTCTCGAGGGTTTTAGGAGGGTTTTACATCAATTCCTATGTTACATTTCTTTTTTTTCCCCTCTTCATTTCTTTTTTCTTACTCCAAAAGTAAAAAGAAAACCCAGCACAAAAGAAAGCAACTCCTGGCTGCATCTGCTGCTCTCGCCAGCCCTGGAATCGCGATGCAGCCTGCCTCGTACCCGCGCCCCGTCACCGCGGGAGCTCTGCTGGCTGGGCACACCGAGGACAACTAATCCGCAGGCGAAAAGTACAGTCAGTTTCTTCAGTTAAAAATAAAGTGGCGTGTCTCCAGATAAGTTATCCAATTAAAAAATGAAGTATCAGAGCCTGCTGGAGTACTACAGCACCCAGAGTACCTGGTTTAAAGCCAATTTTTTTTTTTTTTTCCCCCAAGGAGGTGTGTGATGCACAGCAGGCATTTGTCCCCACACCCTTATTCTTGTTTTCCTATGAAAAAAAGCCATTTTGGATACGCCCAACTGAAACCCAACCCTAAATCCAATCAGGTCTATAGAGAATTTGCAAAAAGCTTTGGAGCGACATCCCTTTGATCACTTACTCCTCTTTTCATGACTGCCTTCCCGAATTGCACACCCTCTGGGAGAAGACAGGAGAGGGTTTGATGCAATCCTCTCCCCTGCCCCTTGCTGGGTGGGAAGAACCCATTTATCCCTGGGGCACGGGTTACGGTGGGTACCCGGTCCCCACACAGAGGAGGTGACAGCAGCCCTGGTGTCGAGGAGGAGGCTACGATCCTGCTTCTGGGCAACTTCACCTGTCAGAGGGCAAGTCCCTCCCTCCACTATACCTAATGGAAATGAGATTTTGGCATCTTATGCATGGTGCTTGAAAATAAATACATAAATAAAAATAAATGTGGCACGAGTTAATGTGAACGTTAATGGAACAACAAAGGGTGCTCTGTCTCCTTTTTCTGTGCAAATTTTCAGTCTGCTGATCGCTAGAGCAGCAGTTGCCCACAGCTCATCATCAGGCAAGCGGACCATGTTGACTTCAAGGAAAATCAGTCGTTGCTAGAAGAAATGACAGTTCTTTGACTTTAGACTCACTTCTTAAATTCCTTACCTGTATTTTATTAAAGAAGAGTTTATCCCACAAGCTGTCGTTCCTAATGATCCCGTTCCGAACTTCTGCTTTTTTCCGTTTGGCGGCGAATTCCAGCAACCAGCGCTTGAGGGCCGTGTCCGCCTGGCTGAAGATCTGCGGGAGAGGGAAAAAGGGGAGAGGATGGTAGGGCAGGCTTGGACTAGATTTATATGGCATTTCTGTATGATTTCTACGCTAGGATTCAGTGAAATCACTCAATCTGGGCAACTAGGAAGGAGACACTTGAACACTTGGCAGCTGAAGCAGGTACCAGGGGATGAGGTGATGGGGCTGCGTTTACCTAAGCTAAGCCGAGACCAGCAGGAACTGCATCCCTACAAAGGAGAAACCCCCAGTGCCCACCCGTCCCTCTAATGAGGCACCAGAACCCCTGATCCCACAGCCCTGACCCTGGGAACAATTAAATCAGTAGCTTGCGCTTAAGCTTAGCTCTAGAGGATAAATCTGAGGAATAAATATTCCCAGCTGGTCAGATAGATTTAACACGCTGACCAGACATGCCTGTCTTAAATACCTTTCAAGACCATCTCTAAGTTTTACAATTTTCTAGATCCAAAAGTCAACCTCATGGTTACACTTCTTTTTTGCAGTTCCTGATTTTGAGCTGTCGTTGCCGCCAGAAAGAGAGATTCAAGTTCCAAAACTGGTTGAAGGGCACAAAAAATCCCAGTGTGTCCAGGTTTGACCGGTGTTTCTGTGATGAAAAAAATCCCAAATTTCTGGCAATGTCCCCAGTAACCCCAGTGAGAACAGGGCAAGGGGCTAACGCAGAGGGATTACATATTAATTAATGTGCAATAGCCATCTCTGCAGCCTGTGTAAATAACAACTTACAGCTTGGAGCAAATTTATCGGTCACACGGGGTAGGAATATATTTGCAGTAAGGCAGAAGCAGTATATTGTGCTCAGGAAATCAGCAGGGAATTCTTTTTCTATTAAAAAAAAAAAAAAAAGAAACTCACCTTATCATACATCCTGTTTAACAGCCGCGGCACGACGGGGAAGATGGTTGGGCGCAACGCTTTCATATCGTCCGATAAGAGACGGATGTCTCCTTGAAAGAACCCGATCCGCCCCCCGTGGCAGTACACTACGGACTGGTGGGAGAAACAGGAACACGTGTAACTGCTTTGCTTCGAATTCCCCCATCAGAGCATCCCTCCCAAGCGCGGAAATGCCTTTCCTATTCTACTCTCCAAACAGGGCAAAAATGGGGCTTTAGAAATGCATATTTTGCACTGAACAGAAATGCACGGCTGGTTCTGGGCGCTTTCCAGCACGGGCAGTTCAGCATCTGCCAAATCGTCCCCTGCTTCTGGAGGAACAAGGAACCAAAGCTTTTAGAAGGGATTTCTAAAGGGAGAAGTGTGAGTTATGGTCAGATTCTGGATCTGAACTTCTCTGACACCCAGACCTACAATAGCAGCTGACAGCAGGAGGACCTATGGTCGATAAAAAAATGCATATTACAAAATATTGTAAAATAGACTGATGGCAGCTGATTTTTTATGCTTTGGTTTTGTTTAAATACAACAATACAGACTGATAGCAATCCAGTGCCTGATCCTGTATCCCAGAAATAGCAGCCCATTCATCAAAGGTGCTTAATTGTAGAGAAACTACAGACCCAGGAGTTTTGTGCTTGGAAAAGCCACTCGGATGGGATCGGAACAGAGCTGGACGGGCGGGATGGGGTCGGGCAGGCTGCCTGCAGGGAGCCGGCTGGAGCAGCAGCTCTGCTCACCAGAACCCCACGGAGGACTAGTCGCTAACTTGGTTTAAAACTCATAAAACTTGGTAAAACTTGGCATTTTATCACTGGAGAGCATCCCAGCCTTCCTAAGCCCAGACCAGTGCACTCACTGAGCTCTGCGAGGGGCAGAGTGAGAACATCATCTCCCTTTGGTGGACTTGTCTCCCACAAATAACTAAACCAGTTTAAAATTAAGAGACTCCTGAGTCTTTTTGTGCTGCTCCTAAAAATCTCTCATTCTAACCGCTGCTCTGTCAGCCAGCTAGAGACTGTCTCCGTCAGCTGCAGCCCCAGGAATTTCATACGTGTGATGCGGGTTTAGTGAGCATCACACTGATAAATCTGCTTTATACTGCACATGCACATGAATTTAAAAAAATTGAAAATATAGTCAGCACGCTCATTGGGAATTACAAATAACTATTAGAAATCTTTAGCTTTAAAGAATGCATCTGTATAATTTTAACTGTAAGTTCCAGGAATTACTAACGTTGACTAAAACTAGGGAAGCCAACCCAGCACTTTGCTGTTAGAATGCTTTGGAAAAATCCCTTTTCAGCCCTTTTGAAAAAAATCTCAGTATATTGATGAGGTTTTTTTTAGCAAGGAGGATAAACCTGAACATCCTTTGGACGCCTGCCCTTTCAATATGGCAACATCCTGTGAAATAATGTTATTTCAAATATTTCTAATTTTTTTTTCCCACCCAGTGACTTTTTAATTATTATATTCTTGTTTGCTGGCAGAGCGGTTTGCCCGAATATTGGCGGCATACTGACCAACTTGCCTTTTAAAATGAGGCTTACAAGTAAAGACAGGCTGGGCTGTAATTCTCCAAATCTTTCATGGGCTTTCACATCCAATTTGCAAGTTTTTGAACAGGGCAGAATATATTATTTCTGGCACAGACATTACTACAAAGTGGGAGGTTCATATTCGGATACTCGTCTGACTCAAAAAATACACTTTCAGCCCCAAACAGTCCTCCCTGAGAAGGTCCAGATCTGCAGCTGAACCCAGATCCAATCTTCACGTATTGGATCCGTTTTCACTCGGCAGCATCTCAGGCCAGGAGTGTTGCTGTGGTTGTCTCGTCGGACGCGCCTAACACACGACTGCAGCACGAAGGAGCTGGGGAAAGTCCTCTCTGCGGGAGTTAGCGCTGCTATTTGCTGTCATTTCCAGGGGACACTGCCTTCCCAGGAATGCCCAGGAGGGTCACCTGCCTCACACCGGGGGCTTAGATTCCCCTTTTTCAGTATCTGCAAGTTTGTTGGGTTTTTTTTGTTTGTTTGGGTTTTTTTGGTTTTTTTCTTTTTTTCAGATCTGGTTTCATTTGCAATAAAAGGATTTTAGCTGATGTAGAAAACGGCACGAAATTATTTTGACTCCCGTGATACCTGACCCTAGAGTGCTTTGAAAAGCTGCCCCCTCCCAGATCCTGCAGGTGGGAATTTCTGCTCATTAACAAAGGGCCCTTTTCCAGTCTCAGAGCCACCAGTGTAAACTGGAGAGCCTGGGAAACTCTCCTGGAATGGCTCTGGACTCCTGGCTCTGCACGTGGCGCTTCTGCAGTACAAACTTTTTTTAATGCTAGGAGATATCGCTGCGTATTTAGTATTTTATTAATTTTTTTTTTTTTTTGGTGTGTGGAAAAAAAAGACGATTTCCACTGACACTAGGACCTTACCTGCACCATTCTCTCAAACATGTGTGCTAAAGGCAAATAGGAAATGTGAACATCCTCACAAGTGGGAGACCACTGACTCTGGAAGAAAGCACAAGGAGCCCCACGAGGCCTCGTCAGTTCAGGCAGGACTCTTACCTGTATAACTCTTTCAAACATGTGAGCCAGAGGCAGGAAGGAGATGAGCACATCGTCCTGTCTCGGAAAGATCACTTTCTGCAGGTGGAGGGCATGGGAGACAGAAAGGAAAGAAACACTGACAGGAAGACAACAAGAAAGTCATAAAACAATAAAAAAAGAAAAATGGCACCAGAGGAGCAAAAAGGGTAAAGACTGTCGAGAGAGGAAGGGAGGAGCAGCGGAGGACGAAGGGAAGCGTTAAGCCACAGCGTCGATGGAGCTGGGTTAGCAGGAGGAGTAGAGAGCACGGAGATGTACACAGAGGGACGCGGAGAGGTCTCTCCATGGCAGAAGGTGTATCGGATCCACACAGCTCGGCTGGAAACGGAGGCTCGCCCTGGCAGAGATCTCCTTTTTTATTCTCTGCTTCCTACCAGGAGGTGCTGAGCCCCTGGGCTGTGCTCCTGGCTGTGCGCAGAGCTGCGGGATCCTGGTGCAAACCTGGAGGAGCCTCCTGGGGAATTCACCGCGTTACTGGGGTCAAAGCTGGGGATTTTTTTCCTTTTCCTTAGGTTAATCGTTGATTTGAATCAGAATATGTTGGGAAAATTAATGATTTTATTTTTTTTTTCAGCTGCAAAAATTAATGGTTTCTGTTAGTGTTCATCGTAATTTTAAGTGATTAAAATGGGATTTGAAGGGCATTGTCACTGCCCCACAGGTGCAGCAGGGAAAAAAGGATGGACAAATTATGCAAAAAATAAAAATAACCCAAGTCTTTGCTTTGCCAAGGTTTTAACTGTCTTGCGGGCTGGAATAAAGGCTCCGAGAGCTTTTACCTGGTCCATGCCCCAAAAGACAAGCTGCCTTCCTACCTGCATTTCCCGAGGTAAGGCTTGCTGTGATATTATGGATTAGACAAACTGAAAGCTTGATTACCCAATAACTTGCACCAAAGGCAGTGGTTAGTGGAAAATGGGTATAAAATCGATTAGCTCACAGGATTAGCGGTTTATACCCACTTTGCATCTCCACTGCTGTGACAGAATCGATAGTCCGTGACCTGGGACATGGCGGTGGATGGAGACACAGGATTTTCTTCCTCGGGGAATATTTTATTGGAGTTAAATCTGGGCCGGTGAGATTTGGGTATGCCCTCCCAACCATCGCCTAGTGAAGTCAAACACGATTGACCACGGGGGTGTTTTCAGCATCCCCTTTCGTATTATTTTATGTGTTGGTCTGAACTAAGCTATGAGGGCCTGCAGAGCTATTTATACATTATTTCAAATTAACCTCATTTTCTGCAAGCACAGCAACGTAAAACTATTGGCATCACTAGCTGTGCTTTTTTTTTTTTTCATTTTATTTTTTTAAATTTTTTACACTGCTTTAAGTGCCCAGACAATAGATTGGTGGGCCAGGTCTGGAAGTTCTAACTTCTCAACCTTCCTTCAGAAATTTCACGGATTAAGGTACTAAGGCTGCAGGATTTTCTGCACCAACAATAAGACCAACAAGGGGTGTGAGGCAACAAATTGTCCATCCCGTGTGGACATCACAACTTTATAGAACTGCCTGTTTACTACAAAAAAAATAGATTCTTTATATTTGTTAGGTACAAACTGTATAAAAACCTTAATGTGCTGTACTAAAGCAACTCTGCTTCCTGTATTGCTTCTGAACACAAGTTTACACATTGCATGAAACATTATACGGGTCCTTGGCTAGTGTTATGATTTTTTAAAAATATGTGAAACCAAAATATACTGTAATATCAATGAAATCAACCATTCTTGTAAGAATGTGTGTGTTCTCATAGATACACACTTCCTATGCAGAGAGCTTTCAAATAAATGAGGACAGTGCATGGGCATCCTTCGAAGTGGACCCCTGTCCCCTTTTTCGAGCACCTGTACAGGGCTCGTTTGCTTTCCTAATTCTTTGAGAGGAGTTAATTGATTTACAGGAGCCAGTGTTGCTCCTCAGAAGCACTGGGAGCCCTCCAGAGCCAGGGAGCTGGTGCTGGGAAGGGGATGTAATGCCCTCCAGTGCTGTAAACTCAGACTTGCTCCCGTTTCCAGGGATTTGTCCCTCTGACATTTCACCTCTCGTCTGCAGGAGCACATTTCCAGCCCACGCAGGGACCCAGCTCGACCCACACGCTCCGCACATGGCAACACTTTCTAAATCAGGGTATTCACCTCCGTCACTTTCAAAAAGCCTGAAAAGTCAGCGACCACGTTCCCATGGGTCAGCATCGCGCCTTTGGGGTTTCCTGAAAGGAAACAGAGAGGGATTTTAAAAGCTGAGCCAGTGAGTCATTTCCAAAAGCTTAACAAAAACCAAAGCAAAATGGTCAAAATATTCAGTTCTCTTTTTAAATTGTAAAACTTAGGTAATATTCTCAGTCATTTCTGTACAGTAAGCACTTACTGCAACACTGAAAAATTAATCAAATTATTCTAGAAGGATGAATATTTCTATTGGAGACTCTGAACAACAGTTTCCACCAGAAATAGCCCAACTGCAATTTATGATAGCGCTCAGGTGGAGCTGCTTGATGAGCAGGACCATCAGCCCTGGCTGACAGTTCCCAGCCTCCGCGGGTGGGATTTATTTCGTACAGATTTTGACTGAGAGTGATCCTGAATCCATTCAAAAGGCTGTTCAGCTCTTATTTAGCCACTGCACTGGATGACCTGAACAATGCAGAGAACAGGTAAGGCATGGTAAACATTCAGCTACAAGAAGACTCTATGAGCCTGCAATTAAGGGAAGTCATTAATACTGCCAGCAGCAGAGCAGAGGGGTCCTGCAAACAGCACCGAACCCACCAGGAACCAGCAAAGCCCCTGAGCAGCTCAGTGCCGTGAGTATTTTCACCCTCTTTTCTCTTCCAAGCTGAGAATTTCCCTTCACACAAGACAGCTTTTGCATTTTTTGTCTGTACGCCAAAATACAGGGTTAGTTAGGCAGCAAATCACAGGATGGTTTGGGTTGGAAAGGACCTTAGAGATCATCTCTTTCTACCCCCTGCCACGGGCAGGGACACCTCCCACTAGCCCAGGTTGCCCAAAGCCTCATCCAACATCCTGAAACCTCCTGGCACATCGGCTGGACCGAGAGACCCCCGCAGTGGGGGCACGGGGGCTCCGCACGCCCTCCTGCTGCAGCACCGTCCCTTTCCATCCCACTCAAAGGGTTTCTTTCCAAAAAGAAGGTGGAGCTCAGCTCAAATAAAGGTTACAGAGCCAGCCTCTCCCTCCGGCGTGTTTGTAAGCAGATTGTTTTAATTCGATCACGCCACTGCAGCGCAGCTCCTGCCACGAAGCTGATCAGAGGAGCTTTACCCGCAGGGACCCCGCGCAGCCCCGGCACGGCGGGCGCAGGGATGCCCCCGGGAGCTTTGTGATGCTGCTCCAGCTAATGATGGATCCCACAGCCTGGCAAAACTGTAAATCATGAATGAATTAACGATTTACGTTCAATTCAATGACATTCTGGCTTCCTCAGATTAGGAAGGGGCAACGGTGTTTTGTGAATCAGTTTCAGTGCAGGGAGATGTGCTCCATCCTCTGGGTTTCAGCGGTTTGCAGGCTGCGGCGCCGGCACAGGAGCTCCAGGAGCTGCCCTGCCGAGCCCTGCGCCCTGCCAGCTTCACCAACATCCCTGCTATCCAGCCTCTCAAGTAATTAAACCAAGGCCCCACCAGAAGCAGTAATTATCACACGCATTTATTGTGCTGGAGCAGGACATTTAGAGCACAACGTGTTCCACTGAAAATCCATCTCTGCTGTGCCAAGTGCCGCTGAGTGATGCAGTCCCAAACGCTTGCGGACGGACACCGTGCACCAGAGGCTATTTTGGGCTCATGTCCGTTCGTCCTCCTGTGATGCTCCAAGGTGAGCTGGCATCCTTTCCATCCCGCGCTGCGCGGGCAGGCTGCGGGCACCCGCTTGGCCAGGCAGCTTTTGTTTCGAGAGGTTTGTTTTCACAGCTGGGTGCACACGTGGGTCAAGACCTCAAGAAACTCCAGGAACCAATGTCAGTTGTAAATACACGTCATCAACCCAGGACCTGCTCGTGGTGGTGTATCTCTGGCCAAACCTGTGCTCAGCTCCTGCCGTTCTGCACGCGGCCGTGCTCCCGCAGCATCGCACAAGCTTGAAATGCAAACCTGCACCTACACCAGTGACAGGGCTGGCTGCTGCGCCTTNGGGGCTGGGGGATTCCTGTGAATCTGGACCTCCTTTAGCTCTCCTGTTTTAGGAGTTAACCCAGCAGAAGAGGTGACCCTTAGTACGAGCCTTTTCCCAGGTTTACCACTTTAAGAGAAAAAGGCTGGCAGTGATGCTGCTTTCCTTCTTTAAAAAAAATCGATGTCAGATCTGCAACACCGCTCTCAGGTTTGAATTTCCCCGTAGAGACACGTCGCGTGAGTGTCCTGTTACGGAAACGGGTGCACTGGGATCCCGGTCGGTCGGCAGCCTGGGTATGGCAGTTCCTCCTTATCCCAGTGCCAAGCGGGTCTGACAGGTCTCAGAAGCACCAGAAGAACCTTTTCCGTGGCCCTGAATGGGTCGTTCCTCGCTGGTGTGATCCATCAGCGTTTGGGATGTAAGCGCTCTCCTCCGCCGGGAGCCTCCGGCAGTCAGGGGTACACGCCGGCAGGCTGCAAGAAGCTGCTGGGATGCAATTTTTATCCGGTTGGCCACGGGTGGATCCTTGAGGAAAGGACAATTTGCTTCTCTGGAGTAGCCAGCATGGAAAATCGTATCCTGATGCTTTGGGGATATCTGTGTGCCTCTGGACCATTTCTGGTGATTTCTTGGTACAGTGACAGTTGGTCCAGAGCAACCTCAAGTCTCTCCCTTCAGCCTGGGGAGGCTTTTGGACATCTGATCCTATCAAAGAAAAGCACACATTAAAGTCCACTCCTGGTTTGTTTTGTTTTTTTTTTAATAAACAGCTAAAATTGTGTCCAATTCTATAATTCCCAGGTTACAAACCCTATAGCAAAGATTGGTTTCACACCATATTTAGAGCCCTTCAGAATTGAAAAAGCACTTGCAAGCACATCCATTGGAAGAAAATTCTAAATCTGGTCATTAAAAATATCCTAATATGGGCTATACAAAAAGCTGAGCCTTTCACATCAAAACACAGCATGGAAAACAGACCAGAGTGTTGGTGCAAACCCTGGAAAAGCCAGGAGGTGATGTGCAAAGTCCTCCAGCTGCAGAGGACGGGGCAGTGGTTCACAAAGCATTGCTCTGGGAGCATTTAGTTTGCAGACGATTTGCAGAATTTGAAATCTCTGGTTTGGGTGGGAGAAAGCAAATGAGCTCCCTGGTTAGCCTATTTCTGTAACCTCAGGCACGTTCCATAGAAAATCTCAAAGTCAGAAAAACCAGCCCATGATCGCATTTGCACATAAAAAAAGAAAATAAAAAAAACCCTTCTCTGTTCAGAATTTCTTATTTAGAAATAAAAATAGCAACAAAAACATGACTTGAAAAAATAATTGCTCTGCATTTTAAAATCCACAGGAACAAGTTGTTCCCCACGGTGTCTGCAGCACAGCTCCTTTCCTTTCCTACATCTCCCGCCTGTGCCCGGCAGCTTTGCGGGGGCACAGCCCGTACACAGCTCTGACATCTGCAGCCTCACGGGGCTCAACCTGTTCTTTTCTTTCGAGGAATTGCCACTGCTGAGCCAGAGCAGAGGCACGGCTCCTTTCACACCGCGCACTGAAGGGCACAGATCTCAAAACTAAGGATGATGCATGAAGGGNGAGAATGGGTGAACCTGGGAGAGCCACTCCAGCAGCCCCTGGAGCATGGTCCTTCCCTGCTGGGATGTATCAAAGCACTTTCCCGAGCGGTCACTGTAGATTTTTGGCAGATGTTACTCAAGAGGAGGAAATTCCTGCAAGCTGTATGAAAACCAGGGTGTGGAGAGAGGAGAAAGCACTGCTTCTGCTAAGAACCAGCAGGAAAATGTGCTCAGGATCCAGAGAACGGAAAGCTGGGGACCTGCATTTTCTTTTTATTTTTATTTTTTTTTTTAACATTTGCAGCAGATAAATACCAATCAATCAAGTGCTTCACAAACTGCACTGCAAAATGGGAAGCAAAATCACGGGCAGATTTCCAGACGACAGGAAAATCATGCTGCTGAATTGTGTGTCAGGGAATTCAAGTGAAAAATAAATACATCATTATTTTTCATTTGCAATCTACAGAAATGTATATACATATATACATACTAAAAAATGCATAGAAGTATCGTTGCCCTATCATTATGTTTGCACATGCTGAGGTGGTATTTAATAATTAATTTGATAATCTGTTCTAACATTTCAAGATTAAAATGCCTCTTCTCTTACCTGTAGTGCCACTAGTAAAACAGACAATGGACAGATCTTCTGGCCGAGGAGGCTAGAAATACAGGAGAGGAAGAAAAATCTCATCAATCAAACGCAGCAGGGTCCAGGGCAGGCTGTAGTCATTGTGTAAAATTAAAGATCAAACCCATTGTATTTCATCTCTGCAATAAAAAGCTTTCATTGCCCTTGGCAAATATAAAAGACCGTCATAAAACTCTTTTTATCAGGTTTCTGCAGACTTTACTCCTCCCTTGGGCTTTGCTCCAGCATGCTTGAGTGTAAGAAGACTTTGAGGGAATATTTGTCTTGTCGTTGGTGATTTCAAAGGCACCATCTACCCCTGCAGGTGTGTGCAAAAGCTTGAGGTGATGCACTGATGTCCAGATAAATTCTGGAAACGTTGGTTATCCACAACAATCTTCCAAAGCTGCCGATTGCTCCCATTTGCCGCACTCTCAGCACCCCTGCACGTGTGTGCTATTTTGGGTCACAAATTAATAAATAAGTGGCCCGAAGGAGGCTGCTCTTGAAAGCTTTGCACAAGTATGAGCAACTAGTGACAAATATCAATGTGATTTCCCAAAAATATCCCAGAGAAATACTGCCGAGAGGCGTTTCTGAGCTGTAGAAACCCCACCAGAAAGCCAAGGGTGCAAAAATATTTCCCTGCTGCCGCCTGGGTGAGGTAGTGGAATTAGCGTGGCTTAACAACGGCATTTAATTACTGTCTCATTAACATGCTCAGCGAGGGTGAACTATCTCCGTGAATTGTCCCAGGCAGAGGGTATGAAGCGAACAGTGCACGGCTCCGGTGGATGGCATGGACAGTCCCTGGGCTACCTCCACTGCCCCCCCGGGACACAGTCCCTACAGACATACGAGCTCCTGCCAGAGCAAAGCCTTCCCTCCCTGGTCAGGGAAATAAACGTAACACCAGCAGCTGCAACTGTAAGTGGGAAAAGCAGAGTGCCAACACTCACCACAGGCACGTGGCGATTCTCATGGCCACAGTCCTGAAAGAGAATAAAGGAACAAAAATAATCTCCATGTTAATTCCTGTGGTGTAACCCGCTTCCTAACAATCTGCAAACCGCTAAGGGAGAGCGTGAGCTAGAGCAGATGAATTTGTGGCTAACGCTTAGGTCATCTTTTCTATCCCAGGTTTATTGTGTTAACTGCAATGCTAGCCTTGGATTTCAAGTAGTGCTTGGGTTGGTTGAGCTGGATCCAGGCTGTTTTCATAGAATAGAACAGAAGTAGAATAGAATCATTAAGGTTGGAAAAGACCACAAGGATCGTCAAGTCCAACCATCAACCCAACACCACCCAACCCACTAAAATACATTCATAACATAGAATCATAGAGTCATTAAGGTTGGGAAAGACCACAACCATCAACCCGCACCACCTAACCCACTAACCCATGTCCCCAAGCACCACATCCACACATTCCTTGACCCCCTCCAGGGATGGTGACTCCACCACTGCCCGGGGCAGCCTGTTCCAATGCCTGACCACTCTTTCCGTGAAGAAATTTTTTCTAATCTCCAGCCTAAACCTCTCCTGGTGCAACTTGAGGCCGTTTCCTCTTGTCCCATCACTTGTTGCTTTAGAGCAGAGCCCAGCACCCACCCCACTGCCCCCTCCTTTCAGGCAGCTGTAGAGGGTGATGAGGTCTCTCAGCCACATACCATGTGTGTGTTTCTGCCAACAGGTGTAAGGCTGTAGGCTTACATGGAGGAGGACAGTGTCTCGAACGCCCTCCCCACTCTCCAGGCTTGAATAGCAGCTGATATCTTATTTGAGCAGGAAGGATTGAAACGTTGGCTCTCCCGTCACCAAGGAATAACACTAAGAGCCAACTGCACTGAGCATCAATCCTAACAGCCCCAAGCTGCTCTTTTGGGCTCTCCAGACACACACCTCCCATGCAGTTCACAAGTCCTGGTGTATTTTACTCTCTTTTTACAGAAACTACAAGATATAGCAAAGAGAGAGGGAGAGCAAACGCACCTCCACCTCCTGCATGGTCTGGATGCGAACCCCGCAGCTCCGCCCTCTCTCCACCAGCTCCTTCTCGAACGGGTCCATCAGGATGATGGAGCTCAGACCTGGCGTTTCTCTCCTCTCCACGTGGTCCAGGAGTACTCTGGCTTTTTCGGGTTTGTCACAGATGACCGTGGAAATGTCAGCTGGAAGAAAAGCAGCCAAATGAGCTGGCTACAGTAAATTATTTTTTAATGCAAGACTGGCTGCTGGCTCACAGCTCACGTTATATCAGCTCTGACATTCACTTCGGGCTAACATCACGGATGCTAGAGTATAATATATGGTTCTCTTAGAAAATCGCTACAATTTTAGCTAACTAAAATTAATTTGCTTTAAACTAATTGATTTGAACTAATCAATGCCGGAGATGTAACTGACATCTACAATTATTCTGGGATTCGGTTCCAAATACTCAAGTTGCTCACCATGTGGGCTAAAAGCTCTAGGAGGCAAAATACGAAGCAGCAGAGGAGTGGGTGGCTGTAGAGCAATTCCCACCGTCAGAGCAGCCCCATCCATGGCTGTGTGTGACTGGAAACACAGCAGAGGCAAACCTGGCCCAGCGTGGGGACACCCCGCTCCCCTGACACCCCTCTAAGTGACTTCAAGATCCTCAATGAGTAAAATCACCCATCTTTTGGAAAGCAGAAGAAAATGAACCAATCTGAGCAATAAAACTGGAGAAGATTACGAATTATTTATTATTTTTTTTTTACCTGTGTTGATGATGTAACGAATGGCTCCAGGACCCAAGGTGTCGTAGAGGGGAACCACCACCATGGAGTAGGTGTAGCACGCCAGCTCAGAAATGATCCACTGCAGGAGGACATCAGGGCATGACGGTGAGAAGGGGCCACGGGAGCAGATTTAACACACTTGAGAACAAGCTTCAAGTGTAAAGCAAGCTCAGAAGCCAGGAACATTATTAATACAGCATCAAGTTGAAGTTAAAATCTCACCTCGGGACGGTTTTGAGCAAAGACCCCGATGAACTGCTTCGTGCATGGCTTGCAGCCCTGCTGCAGCAGCCCTGAGCCCAGAGCTTCTGCTCGTTCAGCCACCTGGAGTTAGGAGAGAAAAAAAAATACATAAAAAAAGGGATATAAGCAATACCAAGCAAAGCAAGACTTAGCTTTTACAGGGAAGCCTCTTGAATTATTGTATTTGCTGTCTTGCAAGCCCAATTTTTTATGTTGTCACAAGCCATGAGTAGTTGACTGGGAGCTGAGCTCTGGTTGGCAATGCCCACGGCTTTGAGCACGTCAGTGCCACTGTCGTGAGTGGGCTGATGGCATGGGTCGGTCCCCGAAAGCCTGTCCAGCACCGGGATGTGCCCGGATGGGGAAACCAAGAGCCGTCACATAGCGTGCTGGCAACCTCCTGGTCTAGTGTATGAGTTACCGACGGGCACCTCAACACCCCCTTCCTCTGCTGGGCAGGGCGGGAGCGCTGGGGGAGAGGACTCTGCGGGGGTGTCATTCCCAGCTCACCTCCTTGTAGGTCAGCCACTGGTAGGGCTGCTTGGGCTTCCTGAACCCCAGGCAGGGGCCGTTTTCTGGAAGACACAAGCAGAGATGACGGGGTTATGGGGGGACAGCTCCAGGAGTTTACACGCTGCCAGCACCACGCTGCGGGGATGCAGCGGAGCCCCCAGAGAGTAAATCCGTGGTTATCGGGGTTGGCAGAGCTCACAGCAAGCCCCATCCAATTAAACATGAGTGCAGCTAATGGGAGACTGGCTGCTGGGATCTCCCAAACAGTCCCTTCAGTCCTCCCTGGGCCACAGTTTGTCCCCATTCAAAGCCACCTCTCCGAAGGCAGCGTGAGCATCGGCGTCTGATGAGGGCTGGCATCCCGAACACCACCTCCCGCTGCTTTCGCTGCCTTTTGATTTGAACACTTCAAAGTGAAAGCTGCTATTTTGAGCACAGCCTGCTCTGGAGGAGGGTAAGACAATCCACAGCACGATGTGACAGGAGGAAGATTTGAGAAGTTTAATTAATTTGCTAACTGTGCTTACCG